>CM063595.1:10028071-10099971 GCA_032356905.1 Salix exigua | reverse complement strand
CCGACATGCCCCTGTACCTTAAACACCGTTTTTGTCTTATGCAGGCCTATAACCGTACTTAGCCAATTTAAAAAAATATTAAATTAATTGGATGACCTGTAACTACCGTAAAATTTGTAACCGTATAAGTGTACTGATCGGGATAATTATATTCGTATGTATGTATATGGTATATAGGGTACGTACGTGATAATCTGTAACCCGGTAAAAATATATACTAGAATATATGGTATGTACGTAATTGGCGTTTATGTACGTGATTGCTGGGATTAATTAATGTACGTAAATGTTTAGGAAAAATAATTTTAGGAGAATTAATTAGTAAATCCTTTGTATATGTAATAAGTATAAAGTATAGTGTATAAAATGATGATAGCCAAAAATAATAATAATATTAAAAATTCATAAAACCTAACCAAATGAATTGCCTTGAAATTCATAAAAATTTAAGCCTAATTTAACTTTACATTTCACCATAACTCATTGACACATGGCATAAGCATTAAATGGAAAAGATGTTTAAGTAAAGCAAACATGGGGGAGAGGGAGACATTTTTGTTATGCATCCCGAAATTTTACAAAAAAAAAAAAGAGTGAAAGAGAAGGGAAAAAGGGAAGAAGAAGAAGGGAAAAGCAAGGGAAAAGCTAAAAAGATTTTAGGGAAACTTAATCTAAAGTAAGTAGGTTTCATTATATTTTTGTTTCTTTATGCTTTCCATTTTTATGAGTTGTTTAATTAATGTCAAATATGATTATGATGGTTTTGTAATTATTTTTACTCTTGATGTTTGATGATGGATGGTTAAGCATGTATGATGAAAAGTGTGCTTGGTCTGAATTTCTTTTAGGGATGGAAAATCAGAAATTGGGGTGAATTATTTCTGGGTCTTGGAGTGAGGTTTAGGAAACATGCAAAGCATGAAAGTTGTGTATATATATGTCTACTACATCCCTGTGAAATTTCGTGATTTTTAGAAAACTATACATGGAGTTATGACTGATATGGTGTGGGTTGCTCAAATAGATACCTGCTGGAAAAATATGTTCTGTCCGAAATGGTGTGTGAATTATTTCTGGATCTTGGAGTGAGATTTAGGAAAAGTGTAAAGAATGAACGTTGTGGATATATATGTCTACTATATCCCTGTGAAATTTCATGATTTTTAGAAACATGTACATGGAGTTATGACTGATATGGAGTGGGTTGCTCAAATGGATACCTGCTGGAAAAAATATTTTCCATCCAAAATTGTGTATGAGTTATTTAGATATCTTAGAGTGATTTTTAGGAAAAATACAAAGAAGGAAAGTTGTTTATCTATATGTCTAATATCTCTCCTTAAAATTTCGTAATTTTTAGATATATATGTAAGGAATTATGGCTAACCACAGATGCACGCACCTGGTGGGAAAGTGCACGAGTAACAGTTGATGTACCCACTTTAACCTGGGTGAAGTTTAAGGAAATGTTTTACAACAAGTATTTCACTGCTGATGTAAAGGCTAGGAAGATTCAGGACTTTCTAGAATTGAAGCAAAATGGAATGTCGGTAGGAGAATATGTACGAAGATTTGAACAAGGGTGTCGATTTGTTCCATTCATTGCCGAGGATGAAAACTTGAAAAAGAATCGGTTTTTAACAGGACTGAACCCGAGAGTCCGGAGTATGGTACGGATGTCTGCTGCTAATACTTTTCCGGAAATGGTAGACAAAGCACTGCTAGCAGACGAAGATCAGAAAGAGATTTCAAAGGAGATACAACAGAAAAGGCAAACATTTAAATCTGAAACTTCTTCCTCTGGGCCATTAAGACGAGCTTTGCCAAGAAACTTCAATCGAACCGGTGGTCCAGGAAGTGCACGAGCTGTCAGACCAACACCATATACCCCAAGGCTACTACCAGGTAGTCAACCAAGACCAATGTTGGGTAACCAACCTCGGTGCAATAAATGTGGGAGGTTTCACACTGGGGAGTGTCCACCGGATTTGAGGACTTGCTATATCTGTCACAAGCAAGGGCACATAGCCTCTAACTGTCCCCAAGTACAGAAACGAGGACCGGGAAGAGTACCTGCCCGGGTGTATACGATGACTCAAGAGGAGGCTGACCGGAAGGACTCGACAGTGATTTGTGGTAATGTCTCACTCCTTGGCTTGATTACTTATGTTTTGATTGATTTTGGTGCTACTCATTCATTCATATCAAAAACATTGGTAGAAAGCCTAGGTATTAAACCCGAAACATTGGCAGTAAGATATTTGATAGTAGTCCCTTCTGGAGAGTATATGGAGTCGACCAACCTAGTAAAACAGTGTCCAATACAGATTAAGGATAGGAGTTTGGAGGCAGATTTGATAGTACTGGACCTTCAAGATTTTGACTTGATTCTAGGAATGGATTGGTTATCGAAGTACGGTGCCCATATCGATTGTCGGGGTAAGAGAGTAGTTTTTAATCTACTTGGAGGTGAGCAGTTAGAATTTAAGGCTGATATGAAGTTTCAACCAATACCGATCATCTCAGCTGTAAAAGCTCGAAAGATGCTAGAAAAAGGGTGTACGGGGTACCTAGCACATGTGTTGGATAGTCAAGTAGAGCAAGAGTCGAAGCCGGAAGATATAGAGGTTGTACAGGAGTATTTAGATGTGTTCCCAGAAAGTTTGACTACGTTGCCACCGGAGAGAGAGGTGGAATTTGAGATTGAATTAGAGCCGGGCACGACTCCAATTTCTAAGACTCCCTACAGGATGGCCCCAGTGGAGTTGAAGGAGTTAAAGGTGCAACTA
The DNA here is from genome assembly GCA_032356905.1 of Salix exigua. Taxonomy (NCBI): domain Eukaryota; kingdom Viridiplantae; phylum Streptophyta; class Magnoliopsida; order Malpighiales; family Salicaceae; genus Salix; species Salix exigua. The sequence continues at coordinate 10,097,182 of CM063595.1, read as the reverse complement.
CAAGATTTACTGGATAAAGGATTCATACGCCCTAGTTCCTCGCCATGGGGAGCTCCAGTACTGTTTGTGAAGAAGAAGGATGATAGTTTGCGGTTATGCATTGACTATCGAGAGTTGAATCGGGTGACAATTAAAAATAGGTATCCGTTGCCCCGAATTGATGACTTATTTGACCAATTGCAAGGTGCGATGGTGTTCTCCAAGATAGATCTGCAATCAGGATATCACCAACTGAGAGTAAGACCGGAGGATGTGAAGAAGACAGCTTTCAGAACAAGATACGACCACTACGAATTCCTAGTAATGCCGTTTGGATTGACTAATGCTCCAGCCGCCTTTATGGACTTGATGAATCGAGTCTTTAAAGGATTTTTGGATAAATTTATCATTGTATTCATCGATGATATTCTGGTTTATTCTCGAAGCCATGAGGAGCATAGGGAACATTTAAGAGTTACCTTACAGCTATTAAGGGAGCAACAATTGTACGCCAAATTCAAGAAATGCGAATTTTGGCTAAAGCAAGTTGCTTTTCTTAGACATGTGGTGACAAAAGAGGGTATAACAGTAGATCCGAGAAAAGTAGAGGCTATTCAAAACTGGCCTACCCTAAAGAACGTGACAGAGGTACGAAGTTTCTTAGGGCTAGCTGGTTACTACCGAAGATTTGTAGAGGGCTTCTCTAAGATAGCCTCTTACTAACTTGATGAAAAAGAATGTCAAGTTTCAGTGGACGGATGCTTGTGAGAAGAGTTTTCAAGAATTAAAGCAAAGACTAGTCACCGCCCCAGTGCTAACCATTCCGTCTGAAAGTGGAAACTTCGTGGTATATAGCGATGCTTCTAAAAATGGGCTAGGAGCGGTGTTAATGAAGAATGGAAGAGTAATAGCCTATGCATCGCGGCAGTTGAAAGAATACGAACGGAATTATCCAACACATGATCTGGAATTAGCGGCGGTAGTATTTGCCTTAAAAATATGGAGACATTACTTATATGGAGAAAAGTGTGAGATATATACGGATCACAAAAGCTTACGATATATCTTCACACAAAAGGAGCTGAATATGAGGCAAAGAAGGTGGTTAGAGCTAGTAAAGGACTATGACTGTATAATCAACTACCACCCGGGAAAAGCCAACGTTGTTGCCGATGCTTTAAGTAGAAAATCGATGGAACCGATGTGATTAATTCAACAACCGTTAGCGAGGGACCTTCAAAGGCTGGAACTGGAAGTGATTCCTGTGGGCCACAAAAATATTATATCAGCTTTTGTAACTACCGTAAAATTTGTAACCGTATAAGTGTACTGATCGGGATAATTATATTCGTACGTATGTATATGGTATATAGGGTACGTACGTGATAATCTGTAACCCGGTAAAAATATATACTAGAATATATGGCATGTACGTAATTGGCGTTTATGTACGTGATTGCTGGGATTAATTAGTGTACGTAAATGTTTAGGAAAAATAATTTTAGGAGAATTAATTAGTAAATCCTTTGTATATGTAATAAGTATAAAGTATAGTATATAAAATGTTGTTAGCCAAAAATAATAATAATATTAAAATTCATAAAACTTAACCAAATGAATTGCCTTGAAATTCATAAAAATTTAAGCCTAATTTAACTATACATTTCACCATAACTCCTTGACACATGTCATAAGCATTAAATGGAAAAGATGTTTAAGTAAAGCAAACATGGGGGAGAGGGAGGCATTTTTGTTATGCATCCCGAAATTTTACAAAAATAAAAAAAAAAGAGTGAAAGAGAAGGGAAAAAGGGAAGAAGAAGAAGGGAAAAGCAAGGAAAAAGCTAAAAGATTTTAGGGAAACTTAATCTAAAGTAAGTAGGTTTTATTTTATTTTTGTTTGTTTATGCTTTCCATTTTTATGAGTTGTTTAATTAATGTCAAATGTGATTATGATGGTTTTGTAATTATTTTACTCTTGATGTTGATGATGGATGGTTAAGCATGTATGATGAAAAATGTGCTTGGTCTGAATTTCTTTTAAGGATGGAAAACCCGAAATTTGGGTGAATTATTTCTGGGTCTTGGAGTGAGTTTTAGGAAGAATGCAAAGCATGAAAGTTGTGTATATATATGTCTACTACATCACTGTGAAAGTTAGTGATTTTTAGAAACCTATACATGGAGTTATGACTGATATGGTGTGGGTTGTTCAAATAGACATCTGTTGTAAAAATATTTTCTGTCCGAAATGGTGTGTGATTTATTGCGGGACCTTGGAGTGAGTTTTAGGAAAGGTGCAAAGAATGAAGGTTGTGGGTATATATGTCTACTATGTCCCTGTGAAATTTCGTGATTTTTAGAAAACCATACATGGCGTTATGACTGATATGGCATGGGTTGCTCAAATAGATACCTGCTGGAAAAAATATTTTCCATCCGAAATTTTGTATGAGTTATTTCGAGATCTTAGAGTGATTTTTAGAAAAACTACAAAGAAGGAAAGTTGTTTATCTATATGTCTAATATCTCTCCTTAAAATTTCGTAATTGTTAGATATATATGTAAGGAATTATGGCCAAATTGGTATGGGTTATGTAAGCATACTTTTGTTGAAAAGAAAAAAAAAATATATATGTAAAATTAAGTGGGCTTAGATTTAGATGAATGTGGGCATGAAATAAACCCATGGACTTAACCTAAAATATATGGGCTTGAAAGAAAGAAAGAAAAAAATGTGGATTCTATTAAATGGGCTTAAGTTAAAACAAGATGGACTTAAACTTAATCTTAAACTTATAACTAAGGTGGACTTAGATCAAAACAAATGGATTTGGGCTTGGATTAAAATAAATGAGTTTGAACTAAGATGTAGTTAATAAACTTGGATCAAGCTAATGGGCCTAGAATAAATTAAATGGACTTGGACTACAAGTAAAAAGCTTGGTTTTAAAAATAGATGGGCTAAGATTAAAAGAAATGAGCTTGGACAAAATAATAAATAAATAAATAATAATAAATAAATAAATAAATTTATTCTCTTAATAATGGAAATAATTAGATCTTAATAGTAATGGAATTAATGAGCAATATTAATGAGCGGAGGTTGTGTTCCCGCTATGAGAACCATGATTGGTATGTGAACGATGGGTGAATCCCGAGTGTGAGTTGGACCGTGAGTATGGTTTGAGAAATAAAAATTGATACCGGAGTTTGTTTGAATGTGATTAAGCATGTCATCACGTGCATCACGTGCATTGGGGGAAATTAATTTGAGAGAAATCATTGAGTCTTGAATTGACACGGTTTGATAACCGAATTGAGTGGAATGGGTAATAGCAAGGAATCCATAGTGCGAGCTCTATTTACTAACACCGTTAAGCGAGGGATAATTCCGCTAACCGTGTGCTACAACGAGGGAAAATGCCGTTGCGAGCAGTAGGTGATATTGAGATCACTGAGAGAAAGTAATAGAGCAGTAGGTGATAACATGATCACCGAGTGATAGTACGCATGGACTTGCATATACCCAGGGTACCCGGATTAAAAATGGATGAAAATGTGGGAAACACAATAGCATTGCATATCACGTGCATCACCCTACTTACTGAGCTTTGGCTCATTCTGTTATTGTATTTTTTTTATTCAGGCAAGGGTAAGGTTAAGCTGTTTGAGGATGCTGCCGGTTCTCGCTAAAAGAGGCTCATGTGTCACTGATAAAAATAGGAATATCTTTTGTTTGTAAAAAAAAAAAAAAAGGTACGGGCCAAATTTGTAAATTAAATATCTAGGCATTTTGAGTATTTTGTAAATTATAGAAGGATTATAAGGATGTTGTAAATTATTCCGTATGTTTTCAACAATGTAGTTATCTATGTATTTTGTTGTTATGATGGAGGTAATAGGGGACATTAGTCCCAACAGTGTGGCGAACCTGGTCACGCCAGTTAGGTAACTGGCAAGGGAGCTGGGGGCGCCACAGCTTTGATAGTCCAGCCGACTCTGCAGGAGAGAATCAAGATGGAGCAACAGAAGGATGTAAAGCTGACAGAAATAAAACAGAATATAGAGGCTAGGAAAGAGTCTAATTTTACGATGGATGAAAAAGGCGTAATCAAATTTAAGGGAAGGTTGTGTGTTCCCTTGGTAAAGGACTTGAAGGAAGAGATATTAAGGGAAGCACATGCATCTCCATACTCGATACACCTAGGAAGCACAAAAATGTATCGGGATTTATGAAAATGTTATTGGTGGCCTGGAATGAAGAAAGACGTGGCAAATCATGTAGCAAGATGTCAAATTTGTCAACAAGTGAAAGCGAGCATCAAAGACCTTCGGGAACGTTAAAACCACTAGCAATTCCAGAGTGGAAATGGGAGCATGTAACTATGGATTTTGTTATGGGATTGCCAAGGTCGGAGAAGGGATCTGATGCTATTTGGGTGATTGTGGATAGGTTAACCAAGTCAGCCCATTTTCTTCCAGTTAAGACCACCTATAATCTGAATCAGCTTGCCCAGTTGTACATTGATGAGATTGTAAGATTACATGGGATTCCAATCTCAATTGTATCTGATCGAGATCCAAGGTTCACTTCTGTATTTTGGAAGAGTCTGCATAAAGCCTTGGGCACGAAGCTAAACTTCAGCACAGCTTATCATCCGCAAACTGACGGGCAATCCGAACGAGTAATTCAGATTTTAGAAGACATGTTGCGAGCATGTGTTCTAGATTGGTCCGGAAAATGGGAGAAATATGTACGCTTAGCTGAATTCGCGTATAACAATAGCTACCAAGCTTCAATCGGAATGGCTCCGTATGAAGCTTTGTATGGACGTCGATGTAGATCTCCCCTTCATTGGGATGAAGTAGGAGAAAGAAAGTTGCTAGGACCAGAGTTGGTGCAACAAACAGCTGAAGCAGTGGATAAAATCCGTCAACGATTAAAAACGGCTCAAAGCAGACAGAAAAGCTACGCCGACAGGAGACGAAGGGATCTAGAATTTGAAATCGATGACTATGTGTTCCTAAGGGTTTCACCGATGAAAGGTGTGCTGCGATTCGGAAAGAAAGGAAAGTTGAGTCCTCGATACATTGGGCCATTCGAGATACTGGATCGAGTAGGCGATAAGGCATATCGCCTGTTGCTACCATCATCCTTAGCGGGTGTGCATAATGTATTTCATGTATCTATGCTAAGGAAGTGCATTGGAGAGCCTAGCCAAATTGTGGAGACAGACATACCAAACCTTACTCCTGACTTGACATATGAAGAAAGACCAGTCCAGATTTGGGATAGTCAAGTCAAACAGTTAAAGCACAAGGAAATTAGGCTAGTTAAAGTTATGTGGGAGAATCACGGTCGCGAAGAAATGACTTGGGAGCTGGAGGATGAGATGAGAGAAAAATACCCGATATTATTCGAATAGATCAATTTCGAGGACGAAATTTCTTTTAAGGAGGGGAGAAATGTAACTACAGTAAAATTTGTAACCGTATAAGTGTACTGATCGGGATAATTATATTCGTACGTATGTATATGGTATATAGGGTACGTACGTGATAATCTATAACCCGGTAAAAATATATACTAGAATATATGGTATGTACGTAATTGGCGTTTATGTACGTGATTGCTGGGATTAATTAATGTACGTAAATGTTTAGGAAAAATAATTTTAGGAGAATTAATTAGTAAATCCTTTGTATATGTAATAAGTATAAAGTATAGTGTATAAAATGATGATAGCCAATAATAATAATAATAATAAAAATTCATAAAACCTAACCAAATGAATTGCCTTGAAATTCATAAAAATTTAAGCCTAATTTAACTTTACATTTCACCATAACTCATTGACACATGGCATAAGCATTAAATGGAAAAGATGTTTAAGTAAAGCAAACATGAGGGAGAGGGAGGCATTTTTGTTATGCATCCCGAAATTTTACAAAAAAAAAAAAGAGTGAAAGAGAAGGGAAAAAGGGAAGAAGAAGAAGGGAAAAGCAAGGAAAAAACTAAAAAGATTTTAGGGAAACTTAATCTAAAGTAAGTAGGTTTCATTATATTTTTGTTTGTTTATGCTTTCCATTTTTATGAGTTGTTTAATTAATGTCAAATGTGATTATGATGGTTTTGTAATTATTTTTACTCTTGATGTTTGATGATGGATGGTTAAGCATGTATGATGAAAAGTGTGCTTGGTCTGAATTTCTTTTAGGGATGGAAAACCCGAAATTGGGGTGAATTATTTCAGGGTCTTGGAGTGCGTTTTAAGAAACATGCAAAGCATGACAGTTGTGTATATACATGTCTACTACATCCCTGTGAAATTTCGTGATTTTTAGAAAACTATACATGGAGTTATGACTGATATGGTGTGGGTTGCTCAAATAGATACCTGCTGGAAAAATATGTTCTGTCCGAAATGGTGTGTGAATTATTTCTGGATCTTGGAGTGCGATTTAGGAAGAGTGTAAAGAACGAAAGTTGTGGATATATATGTCTACTATATCCCTGTGAAATTTAATGATTTTTAGAAACATGTACATGGAGTTATGACTGATATGGAGTGGGTTGCTCAAATGGATACCTGCTGGAAAAAATATTTTCCATCCAAAATTGTGTATGAGTTATTTCGATATCTTAGAGTGATTTTTAGGAAAAATACAAAGAAGGAAAGTTGTTTATCTATATGTGTAATATCTCTCCTTAAAATTTCGTAATTTTTAGATATATATGTAAGGAATTATGCCCAAATTGGTATGAGTTATGTAGGCATACTTTTGTTGAAAAGAAAAAAATATATATATGTAAAATTAAGTGGGCTTAGATTTAGATGAATGTGGACATGAAATAAACCCATGGACTTAACCTAAAATATATGGGCTTGAAAGAAAAAAAAATGTGGATTCTATTAAATGGGCTTAAGTTAAAACAAGATGGACTTAAACTTATAACTAAGGTGGACTTAGATCAAAACAAATGGATTTGGGCTTGTATTAAAATAAATGAGTTTGAACTAAGATAAAGTTAATAAACTTGGATCAAGCTAATGGGCCTAGAACAAATTAAATGGACTTGGACTACAAGTAAAAAACTTGGTTTTAAAAATAGATGGGCTAAGATTAAAAGAAATGAGCTTGGACAAAATAAATAAATAAATAAATAAATTTATTCTTATAATAATGGAAATAAGTAGATCTTAATATTAATGGAATTAATGAACAATATTAATGAGCGGAGGTTGTGTTCCCGCTATGAGAACCATGATTGGTATGTGAACGATGGGTGAATCCCGAGTGTGAGTTGGACCGTGAGTATGGTTTGAGAAATAAGAGTTGGTACCCGAGCTTGTTTGAATGTGATTAAACATGTCATCACGTGCATTGGGGGAAAATAATTTGAGGGAAATCAATGAGTCTTGAATTGACACGGTTTGATAACCGAATTGAGTGTAATGGGTAATAGCAAGGAATCCAAAGTGCGAGCTCTATTTACTAACACCGTTAAGCGAGGGATAATTCCGCTAACCGTGTGCTACAACGAGGGAAAATGCCGTTGCGAGCAGTAGGTAATATTGAGATCACTGAGAGAAAGTAATAGAGCAGTAGGTGATAACATGATCACCGAGTGATAGTTCGCACGGACTTGCATATACCTAGGGTACCCGGATTAAAAATAGATGAAAATGTGGGAAACACAATAGCATTGCATATCACGTGCATCACCCTACTTACTGAGCTTTGGCTCATTCTGTTATTGTATTTTTTTTTATTCAGGCAAGGGTAAGGTTAAGTTGTTTGAGGATGCTGTCGGTTCTCGCTAAAAGAGGCTCATGTGTCACTGATAAAAATAGGAATATCTTTTGTTTGTAAAAAAAAAGGTTACGGGCCAAATTTGTAAATTAAATATCTAGGCATTTTGAGTATTTTGTAAATTATAGAATGATTATAAGGATGTTGTAAATTATTCCGTATGTTTTCAACAATGTAGTTATCTATGTATTTTGTTGTTTATGATGGAGGTAATAGGGGACATTAGTCCCAACAGTGTGGCGAACCTGGTCACGCCAGTTAGGTAACTGGCAAGGGAGCTAGGGGCGCCACATGACCCGTTGGGCAGGCCGGACAGGTCCGGTTCGCTCTATGCAATTACAACGCGACTCCCTGGTCTGACGACGTTTTTTGTCGTTTTCGGGGGGCTGTTTCATTAATTCACCGTTCCCAGACAAAAAAAAAAGGGTGGATGAACTCGCGCGATGCACGGAGGACAAATGTCCAGTTCATAGTGCGACTAAGTCTGAAGGAATAGTGCATCGAACCCGAGCTCTTTTAGCTATTGTATAATACAAGTCGATTTGCCTGCTTCGGTGAGTTTTTTTTATCTATGTAAAAACTTAATTGATTTTATAAATATTGTATTTTGTTATTTTAATATTTAATTAGTATAATTGTAATTGACAAAATTTGTTAAAAATGGTTCTTTTCAACCAAAATGTGATTGAATATTGCTATTGCTAAAAAACTTTTGATAAAATTTGTTAGAAAATTTGCTAAGAAGGTGAAATGATTTATTAGAAATTTGTTGTCACAGATACTCTGGTTAAAAAAAACAAAAATGTAACCCGGTTAAAAAAGAATAACTGATTCGGACACTAAAAAATAAAAAATACATATGAAAAAAAAAGTCACCGTTTCTTAAAAGGGAAAAAATAGTCTAAAATATAAATTTAAATTCAAAGCCAAAGTTTTTTTTATAAGATTTATTCATCATATTATTATATTAAATATATTTAAGAATACCGATATTTTTTTTCAAGAAATCGTAGGTCAATTTTTTTTTCTCTCTATATATTTTTAGGCGATAATATTAAATAAATATTAAACACATATACTTAGTCTCACATACTATATAGTGTGATCGAAATGAGAAGTGATTTTTATATTTTTTTAATTGTAGATAACCTAGATAAATTTGCAAAAAAAGAAAAAGAAAATATGAGTTGCCTTTTTCCCCAGTAATATTAGATCTCACACATTATAAATAAAAATATTGCAATTTTTTTTTAAAAAGAAATATAATTTTTTTGCGTGCTATAATTACTTATTTGCCGTCTCAAAAGAACAGTGTAGTCAAAATGAAAAGTGCCTCATATATTTTTTAATTAGAGATAATGTAGGCAAATTTGTTTACCTTTTGTTTTTTTGAGTTGTATTTTTTCCCGGGTAATATTACATCTTAAATATTAAAAATCCAATTTTTTTTTAGTTTTTTTAAGAAATAAACTTGAACAAAAGAGCACAAAATTAAAATTCATGGCCAATTTTTTTTATTTTATAAGATTTCTTCATCATATTATTATATTAAATGTATTTAAGAATGTTGATATTAATTTTTTTCGTGCAAAAAATCCGAGGTCATTTTTCTTCTCTTTATATATTTTTAGGCGATAATATGAAATAAATGTTAAAGCATATAATAATGACTTGTTTGCCGTTTAAAAGAAAATAGTGTAATCGAGACAAAAGTGACTTGTATCGTTTTTTAATAGTAGATAACCTAGGTAAATTTATCTATTTTTTGTTCTTGAGTTGTCTTTTATCCCAATTAATATTAGATACAAAATGACTATTGCTATTATTGCAAAACCAATTAAAATTATCAAATTATCCTGACAGAATAAACACTCAAAAACATTAACAAAAGAGTAAGTAAGAAAAAGAATATATTATTATTATTATTATTATTATTATTATTATTGTGTGAATGATGAATAAAGAATAGAAATAAATAAAAGAAAAAAATCATAATAACTTAAGAAAAACATAATTATCAGGAAAACAAATTCATTTAACTTGAAAATAATAAAAATAAACCAACAAAAAAATAAAAGAAAGAGCACATAAAAAAATATAATAGATGATAAAAAAATAATAGCTGAAAAAATCATTTAATTTGAAAAATGAAAATAATATATGTTCTACGTTGCAGGCTGATTAAACAATTTTTATAGGATTTGTTGGATGCAAATAAAAATATAATTTTTATTTATGCGAAATTTAATATAATAAAATAGCTCAACACCCCTTAGTATAACAATAGCAAAATCAAAGTTTGAAAATCTAAAATTATCATTGCTCTTACTATTAAAATAATAAAAATCATCACATTATCTTGAAAAACACACACTAAAAAACATTAACAAAAGAGTAAATAAGAGAAACAATTAAATTATTATTATTATTACTATTACTATTATTATTATTATGAAAGAAACAAAAATAAATGAAAGACTAAAAAAATACTAGAAACTTGAACAAAAGATAAAACAAAGACATAAAATAAAAATAAAAATTATCATTGCTATTACTTCTAAAAAAATAAAAATTATCAAATTATCCGAAGAAAAAAAAACATTATCAAAGAAGCAAGTAAGAAAAACAATTAAATTATTATTATTATTATTATTATTATTATTATTATTATTATTATTATTATTATTATTATTTGTATTATTATTGTGTTAAACACACTTATATATACATGGACAAAAGTAGGGTTTATATTAGAAATTTTAAAAAATAAAAGTATAAGGCTGAAATGAAAATCAGATTTATTAACATTTTCAACTAAAGGACAAATTTGCAAAAATTGAAACTTCTGTACCGAATATATTCAACCTTTTCAACCCAATTCGGAAATTAAAAGATGGAGGAACGAAGTGAAACATTAACATTTAATGAATTGCAATCGAAGGACCCAATTGAACAAAATCAAAACTTATATAACTGAAATGAGGGCCATATACACAATTAAAAGTCAAGGGGACTGAAGTGAAAGTATACAAAACCCGAGGGGCTCTTTTGCACTTTTACGTGTAGGAGAGAGAGAAACGGTTCAACCGGCTTTAACCGGTCACCGCCGCGTCCACGGCCACCATGTGGAAAAACACGCCGCACCGGGAGAAAGACCAAGTGGAGGCGCACCGGATTAGATGCCGGTAGCCCATTTTCGGCCACCATATAATACCACACGCACCACTTAAAAGGGGCATTCTGGGGAAAACTGTTGGTCGCGTGAACCGCACGCGTCTGACAGAATTCTGAAAAATAAATAAATAATAATGGTCAGTTACCGTTATGGCCCTGTGCTTATTATAAATAAATAAGTCAATGGGTCACAATGCACAGTAACAATCCCGAGCTCTTTTAGCTCTTTAGATAATAAATCATATTATGAGGCTTCACTTACAAGCTTAAGCTTAGGTTCCTTAACATGGTATCAGAGTCTTGTTGACCAAGCGGTCACGAGTTCAAATCTCACCACCCCCATTCTATTTGATAAAAAAACCAAGCATAAGGTGATGTAGGCCTATGCAAGTTTCAAGCCCAAATGACTTTCACTTGAAAGGGTGTGTTAGAAAATAATATAAATCATATTATAGAGCATCACTTACAAGCTTAAATTTTTAGGTGAGATGATTATTTAACACCTTGTAAGAGGAACAAACATCCCCCCTTCACTTATTTCTAGCGGTAATTGAAACGGAAAAAAAATAAAAAACATAATCAAATCAAAATTACCAAAGAATCCTGTTTTACCTTCCTGGGCTTAAATTTAGTGGAATAGATCATTTCGATATTTTTATCAGTAATTCGGTAAAGAATCTTGTTTTACTTTCCAGGACTTACGGGATCTCATCAGTAATAGTGATGCTACTGATACAGATTCTCTTGCCAGGGATAATCCATGGCGTTTAACCTGCCTTCTCCAGTACCTGAGACTCATGCGATTCTGTTCGATTACATGATCTCACCTGTAGAAACAGAATTAATGGACCACGACGCCAGCCATTATTGTACACGATGGAGAAGCTTGATTTCATTCACCATGTGGCTGGTTAAAAAATTGACGTTTCAGATTCTGGATGCTTCCCCACGAACTATGAACCAGTTGACTGCAGGTGCTTTGAAAATTCAATAAACATCATCAGCGGCTGGTAAAAGATGAAAGGTTAAGCGCCTGGGGGTGTGTGGGATGATTAATAAATGTAATTACTAAATGGTAAGTAATAATATAAAATATATGCATGGCATTCAACTCGGCATTTTGGAACCTGATATCAGTCAAAAAACTTCGAATGGAGACTCCGACAATCTTCAAGAAGCTGTTTCTGTATCCTAGTAGTTGTGAGCTTTATCCTCGTTCAGTTCATCCTAAATTCTGGATTTTATTATCATTAATCCAACCTGATTAATAACTTCATTGCACCTCCATGATAACTCCTGCCTTCCTGCGATGATGGGGTTGTATGGGTTGGTCAAAGCCAACAGGGAGTTTGGTCCAGTTGGACTCCAGTTCTCGTGTCTTCGAGCTACAGGACAGCAGCCAAATGGATCCATTCCTTCAACCTCGGCCGAGCCCTCCATGAATGTAATCAGTGATAAGAAGAACACAGTTGCAAACTCAACAGGCATTTAGTACTACTACTTTCTGGTTATAAAAAATAAAATAAAATATGTGATGCTAGTCTCTCATTTTATCTCTTTCTACAAGATACTTTTTCTTCAAAAATAACAATACCTGTATAATGTATTTGTTGCCTGTGAGAAAATTAATTATTGTCTCGTGGTGACAAAATACTTGAGATCTGCATTACAAATTTCAGTTTTTTAATCATAATGTGCTCACCCTTAAGAATTTTCGACAGCTAGAGTTTACTCGTTTAAATCAAGTCTGCAAAAAGTATCTAAAGATAGTTGAGCTTCTTCAAATCTAAAATAAATAAAAAATCAACAACTTTTTTTTAAAATAAAAACTGTACTTCCATTTTTTTTTAGGGAGAATCACCCTCTTAATTCTTGAAAACAAGAAGTAATGTAAAAAATATTATACAAAAAATAATAATCGTGGAACCTTACATATCCATTTCTGATATGGATATGTATGCTTTAATAATAATAATAATAATAATAATAATAATATCATTATTAATAATAATATCATTAATTATTATTATTATTGTTGTTGTATCATTATTAATAATAATATCATTAATTATTATTATTAAGAATAATATCATTATTCTTACCGAGAGAAATGTGAAGTGCTCAGAAAAAAAACGATTGCAAGTGACTGAATCATGATTTTAACACGAGATTCTATGACTAGTTTCGTTATTCTAGTGATATCATTTTTTTTTTAATAATCATTATGATTCTTAGTTGTAATAATTATTGGTCAGCTGGTCTGTGATATAATATAAGATTTTAATTATATGTTGAAAATCATGTTAATTTAAAATAATAATATTTTAATTTTCTTATTAAAAAATCAAATTAATTTTTTTGTATCAGATCAACTCCTATTTAATTTAATTTGAAATTCAAAAGGATTAGACTCGAGCAAATAAGACAAAACTGATCAAGTCTAGTAATTAATTAATCACCACAGTCATGCAACAAGAAAGAAAAAAAAAAGAAAAAATAATGTAAAAAAAAAAAGAAGCCAGGCATATTCTCAGGATACAATTTTGATTCCATCACTCAGCATCTTCCAAGAGGAAATTACAAGATGAAACAGTGCCAGAAACATAAAGTAAAAAAAGAATAAATAGGTAGAGGTTAAAGCAGCTGAAGCATCATGGAATATATGAAGGGGAGAGCGAAAATATTCTTAATTTTTAATTAAACAAATAAAAAAGCAACACCCCACTGAAGAGAAAATGGTTGGATTGCTTGTTAGTGGGCATTTCCTTTTATAGCAGTCGAGCTTTCTCTTCTTCTCTTTTAATCCTCTGCTACCCCACTCTCAAAAGGCTAGCCTTTTGAACCTTGATTGTTGAAAGCTGAAGCCCCGGTCAGTATCTCCAACTATCGACTTGAAGAATGACTACAAAATTCCACCGAGACTGGTCTTTGGCTGAAAGAAATGGGATTTGACCCCCGGCCTGGGTTCTCGATGTACTTGCAGTTCAGGACTTTGCAACTTGTTTCAGCCAGAAACAGAAGCCTGACTGGTTGGGGATCAACTTGCTGTTGTTGTCTGGAGCTGCCGGGGTGTTTCGAATTGTGATGAACAATCGTTTTTAAAATTGGACCGGAACGATATCCAATCTTCCGAGCAAATCCTCGGTGGAACCACCCCAGTCCGTGGAAGAGGTCAAGCTGTTCCTGGAGTCCATGGAAAGGGGTGGGGATTCTGGATGAAAAACTAGCTTACTGTGCAGAGAGGTTCCAATCTTGAAACCAAAATCATTTTGAGAATATCTACAGACAAATTAAAGGTTGTACCGACAGGAGTTGGAGGAGCTGAATAGGAGGCCTCTATCTGATGATGATATTCAGCAAACGAAAGCCCTTCTATTCTGACATGAATCTGATGCTTGCTGCTTACTTTTACACATGAGGAGGCTTTTGTCCCTGGTATTTTTTTAAGAAATGAATGTTCGTGTAGTGTTTTACGGGTGGTGAATGAGGATTGGAATCCACTAACTGTAAAAAATGTTGAAGATTGAAGACTTTGATTCCAAGACCCCAATTGGATTGAAGATTATCATTAGTAGTTTTTATTTATGTTTCAATAAAGATCAAAGTGTTTTGATCAAGTACTTTAGTTATTTCCTAATTAAACTAAGAGTTTTCAATTTCCTATTTAGCTAAGAATTTGTAATAGACTAGGATCTTTATTCATGTATGGTTTGTTTTTGCTATAAATAAAACTAAGGGATGACAATAACCTTAAGTTATTCTACTTTAAAAATTCCATGGAAAAGTGTTTATTTCTTGGTTGCCTTGGTTCTCAAGTTTTCTGCAAAACAAGGCAAAAGTGTTTTTTGAGGATTTTTTTTCCAACAAATAGTATCAGAGCTGATTTGATCTTAGAAACACAAGAGAATTTAAGTGAGATTTTTCAAAGTTTTTTCAAAGTTATTAACTTTGAAGGGAAGGGGAGTAAAAACGAGAGTTCATATTTTTCTGCAAAATCTTGAAGTAGAAGGATTAGTTACTCTTCTCAAATCCTTTAAAACAATTGCACAAAGGATTCACAACAGCAATTGTTAAACTTCTTTTTCAACGAATTAGATTTGAATTTTTCAGAATGGATTTTGCGTATTTTTCACCAAAAACACCAGTGTTTACTGGTCATAATTTTAGAATTTGGGCAGTGAAGATGGAGGCATATTTAAAGGCTTTCGATTTATGGGAGTTTGTGGAGACAGACAAACAACCAACACCTCTTGGAAACAATCCAATCGTGGCTCAAATGAAATTTTTCAATGAAGAAAAGGCTAAAGGGTTCAAGGCACTTACTTGCATTCATAATGCAGTAAGAGAAGAAATTTTTACAAGAATCATGGCTTGTAAAACTGCCAAAGAAACTTGGGATAAGCTAGAGGCTGAATTCCAAGGAGATGAGAGATAAAGAAAGATGTAGATTTTGAATTTGAAAAGGCAATTTTAAGGGTTGAAGATGAAGGAATCTGACACAATCAAAGACTTCTCCTCACACATCTCAAAACTGGTGAATCAAGTGAGATTGTTAGGAGAAAAATTTCTAGAATCTCGAATTGTGGAAAAAAGTGCTAGTGAGATTACCTCAAAAGTTTGAGCATAAGATTTGCTCATTAGAAGATTCAAAAGATTTTTTTGAGATGAGCTTTCAAGAGCTTGTGAATGCTCTACAAGCTGTGGAGCAAAGGTAAGCCTACAGATAGGAAGGAACAAGTGAGAATGCTCTTGTTGCTGTCTACAAAGGGAAGAATCACACTCAGAATTTTTCCAGAAATAATCAAAGTGGAAAGATGGAAAAAGGAAGAGATTAGAGACCAAATAATCAACAATCTAGCAACTAGCAACATAACCTGATAAGGAAAGAAAAGAAAGAGTTCCATGTATGCAAATATTGTCAACAAACAAATCACTTTGAGGAATGGTGTTGGTATAAGAATGTGCAGTGTCGAAATTGCAATCAATTCGGTCACATATAAAATTTTTGCAAAACCAGAGTAGATGAAGTCAAACAGACTCAAGAAGAGGACACTTCAGAAATCAAAGATAAATTTTTATTTATAGCCACAATTCAACAAATATGCAATAAAACAAAGAGAGGTGATTCATCTTGGCTCATCGATAGTGGTTGTTCTAACCACATGACAACAGACCTCAATATATTCAGAAACTTAGACAAAAGCTACATATCAAGAGTAAAGATTGGTAATGGAGATTTAGTGAGAGTTGAAGGTAAAGGAGCCATTGCAGTAGAGACAAAGGCAGGTACAAAAATTCTAAACAATGTCTTATATGTACCTCAACTAAATCAAAATTTGGTTAGTATGGAGCAGCTAATGGAATCTGGATATTCACTACTCTTTGATGATTGAGTGTGTGATATCAAAGATAAAAATGGAGTGTTATTGTTGTCTACTAAAATATTGAATAGAAGTTTCAATGTTGATTGGAAAAAAAACATGTTGGGATGTTAACACATGTAAGGTGGATGAATCTGTTCTTTGAGATAAAAGGTTAGAGCATTTCAACTATGCTACCTTAAGAAGAATGACATATTTACATAAGGCATATGGATTGCCTAATATACAAGATGAAGTTGTTGTTTTTTGTGAAGCTTGTCAATTAGAGAAGCAAACCAAGCACATGAAAATCAAGTTTCATAACTTAAGACAATTCCAGCAAGAAGGGGTATTAGAAATGAAGTATTGCACTTCTATAGATCAGCTGACTGATTTGTTCACCAAATCACTAGCTAAAGAGAGATTTGAAGACCTAAGAGAATGTTGAATCGTGCAACCCTGCAACCTTAGAACCAAGAGGGAGTGTTGAAGATTGAAGAAGTAGCTTTTATTTATGTTTCAATAAAGATCAAAGTGTTTTGATCAAGTACTTTAGTTATTTCCTAATTAGACTAAGAGTTTTCAATTTCATATTTAGCTAAGAATTTGTAATAGACTAGAATCCTTATTCATGTAAGGTTTGTTTTTGCTATAAATAAAGTTAAGGGATGGCAGTAACCTTAAGTTATTCTGCTCTAAAAATTCCATAGAAACGTGTTTATTTCTTGGTCACCTTGGTTCTCAAGTTTTCTGCAAAACAAGCAGAAGTGTTTTTTGAGGAATTTTTCCAACAAAAAAACCACTTTTCTTGATGACAAGTGTTCGTCTAGCAAAGAATGATTTAACCAGAGTAATGGCTAGAAATGGTAGGTTCGCTGTCAAAGACAGACTGAAGCTGGTCCAGTGCTGATTAATGAAGAATCTTGGTGGATTTTCATGTGAAAGCTTCATATTATTCCTGACATCAATAGCTTTTTCTCTGGCGTGGGTTATTTGGAAAGACAGGAGTCTACTCACTTTTTTTTATTAATGTGGATGTCCGGATGAGCCTGCACGCAACTCGATTAATTCTACATGTCCTGAAAAATCTACTCACTTTTGAGAAGCTGGGTTCTGACCCTCAGATTTGCATGCAATGGCTGTTCGGTGGTTGCAGGAATCACTATCCTGACGAGGGTGGAGCTAAAATCAACACTAATGCAGCTATTTTCGAGATGGAGAAAAATGGACTAGGAGTTGTCATACTCGATGATTTGAGTGGGGCTATGCTGACAGGTCCGAAACCAGTCGAGTCTCTTGTTGCTGTAGCAGTGGGTGAAGCTTTTTAGCTGCTAAATGCAGTTAGTTATGCGGTGTTGTTCTGAGGATAAATCGTTTTGCCTCTTTTCCATGAACCTGAAGCCTCCACATTTCCTCCCCGGTGAATGGAGCAGCGGTGGCAGTAGATATTGCTCCGCCGATCGGCTCCAGCTTCTCCTCATGTGGCTGCCATCATTCACCTGGAAGTTCGATCAGACTATGTCGCACATGCTCTTGGTAGAATGGGAGGTTGATCCTGAGAGAATCTGGATGGAGGTTACGCTGATGTTAATTGGTGAACGCAAAATTTTCTATTATATATTTCATAAGAAAAAAAATCAAGAATCATTCAATACAATCATGTGGTGAATTACTATTAGGCAGCATTAATTAACTATATTTACAACCATTTTAGTAAAAAAAAAAGATTCTGTAAAAGAAATAGACTATAAAAACACTAAAAAATATATATTAATTCCTTGAGATGCTTTTTTTTTCCATTCAAACATTCTTCAATTCCACTTGAGGTTCCATCTTTACTACAAAGTAAATTCTACATTCGATTTCTAAAAGCTTATTCCAATCCCCTTTTTTTCTTTTTCTTTTTTCCTGTTTGGATCCGAGAAATGAAAGTAATTTTTATTTTTATTTTTACCATGGTCATATTTTGTAGGAACGCGAGGAAATCTCATCATCGAAAAGCAAACTATGTGGATCTAGATGAACGAGTAATACTTCAGTTGTTTAAGGTTTTTTATAAGGGTTACACGTCCTGAATCAAACTCGAGACATGTTGTGCAGATCGTAAATTCTTTGCAATCACGTCACGTTCATCTGAGACAACTAACTTGGAAATGAATATATATTAGGATTAACTTTCTAGTTAAATCAAATCAAATATTAATTCAACAAAATTTATCTAACTTTGGTAATCAATCAATTAATTTAGCTAAATTCAATTTCAACTAGTATAGTTAACAATATAAAAAACAAATAGAAATGAGTCTTTTTTATTTCTCCTTGCAATTTTATAAGATTTTTTATACATAAAAATCACCCCTCATAATCTTACCTTTTTAAACAAACATCCATTTAAGATACAATCATACATTTTTCTTTCTCATTATAATTGTTAAACCAGCATGGTGGTGGATTGATAGAGTATTATTGAATTTATATATATATATTGTTCTATAATAATAATTAATTTAAATTAATAAGATGATAAACGAGTTAATAAAATGATTTGATAACTCAAACTCTTTAAAAGTAAATTCCAAATTCGTAGATTAATATCATGAAAAAAAATGCTGAATTGCAGTCAACAAGTGGAGAAAGGTGGCTTGAGGCGGCAAAGGTTAACGCAGAACACAACAGGAACGTTTAACCGACGCCAAATGCCAATATTCTGGAGGGTTGCTTTCTTTCTCACTCACATTCTCTGCAGTGCATGTCTCTGTGTCTGTGCTGTGTCTCTCTCTGTTTCTTCTCCTAAAACCCAAACAAACCCTTAAAACTCAGACCAGTTTGTAATTTTATTCTCAACCTCTCTCTTTCCCTCTCTCTCTCTCTCTCTCTCTCAGATATATATATACACACACACAGCACTGACTCTGTCTGTCGCCTTGTCTGTCGCTGTCGTGATGGAAAATAATGGTTTTTCTTCTCCTCGAAATGATTCGTTTCCAGCTGGTCTCCGTGTTCTCGTTGTCGATGATGATCCCACCTGGTTAAAAATCCTTGAAAAGATGCTCAAGAAATGCTCTTATGAAGGTTATTTACTAGCATCTATCTATTATTCTTCTTAGTAGCTTTTTGGGATTTGTTTTTCACTTGGAAACTGTTTTTTTTCTCTCTAAAACCCATGGTTTCATTTCTGTTTGATGGTGGCTTTTACTTTTTATTTCTTTCCTGTTATTTGGTTTTTTTTCTTTCATGGGTTCTTAAGGATGTCTTGATTTCTCTGCTGTAAGCTAGTACATGGAGAAGTTGATTTTTTTCTTCAACAATTGCTATCCTGCGACCTTTTTGTTCTTGGAGCTATGCAAGTGACAGGCAACTAAAGGGTTCCAAAGTTGTGCATGGAAGATTGTTCAATTGTTTTTGAGTTTATTGTTCTCAGGAATTAATTTATCACCTCAAGTATCATTTCAAGTTCCAAAATTTTGTAAACAGGCTCATGGTATTATGAATGTGGAGGAGTTGTCTTTCTTGGTTTCAAGATTTGAAACTCAGAGTTTGCCTATTTCCAACAGAAATATACAAGGTGTTCATCATCAATGATGTTGTGCTACTCTTTTCACAAATTTGTCCTTTTTCTTTTTTGCAGTTGGTTAAAGTAATTAGAGGGTTTATTGATGTTTGCTCCAATATAAACTATTGAAAGTATGAAACACATCGATATCCTCTTACTTTTTTAGCATTTCCAGTTCTATTTAATTTTCATCTTCTGAGTGCATTTCACTCAGATTTAGTGATCTCAGGTATGATGAGATTGAATGGATCATGATTGTTTGGCAATGTTGTTGGCTTTTATGTGTTTATGGCTGTGGTTACAGCTATCATTACCTCTACTGTTGTTGCCAAAATAGAGTTTAATCATATCTGTTGTTTGAAGTGATTTGGAGTTAAAAGACCAAAATAATAGTTAAAAAAAAACGAAATCATGATTTGGTAAACATTATATTAGTATGGACATAAGTATAAAATTTACTAAATTTTCTTAAAGGATCCTTAATTAAAAGAAAGTACTGTCATAACAGAGCTCATGAGCCTCAATTTTTAGATTTTTATTTTTATTTTTGGCCATGTATGCTACTTCTATAGCTGGTTTTTTCTTCTTCTTTTCCCCCAACAAAAAACTTGATAGAAGTGTGGTGGGAGGAAAAGCACCTGCACCGCAGCTCCAAACACCTCAGCTGAACATTTTACATGTTAGCATTGATTTTGCTTGGCATTTTCATTATATTTAGAAGGATATGCTTCACCACTGCAATTCCCTATAGAGTTTTTTAGCACTCAAAGTCAACCTGGTTTATGGATTTAATGGTGTTCAAGTACTTGTGCTTCTTCCATTGAAAATCTTTCCGTGATTCTTCTAGTAATATTGAAGGCCTTTAACATCATAATTCTCTTCTTACTTTTTTGGAATTTCACACCTTAACAATAATATCTTGTTCAGTGAGAGCATTTTCTGATGCTGGATGTGATTCTATAGCAAGATTCTTGGCTTTTGACCATATGTGGAGTGTCTTACATTTCCATCTGGAATGCTTTGTTTAGTGACCACATGCGGTTTGGCAAGAGATGCTTTGAACCTGCTTCGTGAGAGAAAAGGAGGATATGACATTGTAATTAGTGATGTCTACATGCCTGACATGGATGGCTTCAAACTTCTAGAGCAAGTTGGACTGGAGATGGATCTTCCAGTCATTAGTCGGTTCTTTTCTCATACTCTGGAATTTTATTTCAGTGCCAATCTTTTCCTATTTGCGTATACATATACCCATGTCTTGCTTGCACTATATATATATAGTGCAAGCAAGCTTCAGCTTCTGACCAGTTGCTTGTCAACTTACAGTGATGTCTGTTGATGGAGAGACAAGCAGGGTGATGAAAGGCGTTCAACATGGAGCATGTGATTATCTTCTCAAGCCTATACGAATGAAAGAACTCCGGAATATATGGCAGCATGTATTCAGAAAGAAAATCCATGAGGTAAGAGACATTGAAATTCTAGAAGGGGTCGAAAGTTTCCACATGACTAGAAATGGATCAGATCTATATGAGGATGGGCATGTGCTCTGTGGAGAAGATCTTACTTCCATGAAGAAAAGAAAAGATATTGAAAGCAAGCATGATGAAAAAGACACTGGTGATTATACTTCTACAAAGAAAGCTAGAGTACTTTGGTCAGTAGATCTTCACCAGAAATTTGTCAAAGCTGTAAATCAGATTGGATTTGATAGTAAGTATCTATTCGAAGTTTCATTTCAGAAATTTGGTGGTTGAATCATTTCAGGAACTATGAATGCTCCCATATTTTATGAAAACTTTATTGGCATTGAATTCTTTATTTGGTTTGTCAAATGATATAGCCACATCTTTGTCATGCTTCGACGGAGCAATGATAGGTAGTGTCTGTTTGGCAGAAGTTGGTCCCAAGAAAATACTTGACATGATGAACGTGCCATGGCTGACAAGAGAAAATGTTGCTAGCCACTTGCAGGTATGACTTACAAAAACCATCTTTCTGCCATTTTTAAACTCAATATGTCTTATGAGCATACTTGATTTCTTACATGCAGAAATACCGTCTCTATTTGAGTAGATTGCAGAAAGACAATGATTTTAAAAACCCTACTGGTGGGATAAAGCAGTCAGATTCACCTTTAAGAGATTCTGCAGGAAGTTTTGGCTCTCGGAACTCCATCAACTTGCATACCAGTGATGCTTCAAATGGAAGCTACAGATTTTCTGGTAGTAGCTTAGTTGTCCACAACGAGGATCCCAGAGGCCATGAAAGTGATCGAAAGAGAGTTGTTTCAACGCCTGTTGCAGAACCCAAAAGAACCTTAAATGTGGATGTTCCCAATCCTTGTATACTCAGGAGTTCACCAATGGAATTTGGTCATCCCCTTGCACCTCCACGATCAGAATTAGACTTTGGAGCATTTGATTCTACCTTCCCAACAAAGTATTCTTGGCATGGAATTCCAGAGATTCAACGAAAAATAGAACATGATCCACTTCATTTGAATGGTGGATTCAGCCACCCACCACTGCCTGGTCAAAAGCAGCATATCCGAGCTGGTTATCCACAGCCTGCTCCAGCCATCAGCTGTGCAGTATCCTTAACAGAGAGAGAGACTGGTTTCCCTGTCAAAGCTAAGCCTTCATATAATCAAACAAGGACCAATATGGCAAATCATCAAGCTGTTGAGCCCATTTCCAGGATCACATCAAGTACGGAAAATCAAGGCTTGAATATGAATTGCATTGCAGAATTGGAATCTTCCCGAAAAAACATAAATTTGGGAATGCCACTTTTCACCACATTGGAGGAAGACTTGCAAGTATGTTGGATTCCAGCTGATTGCTATACGAATCCTGGACTCCAGAACATTGAGGTTTCGGAATTCTTTGACCGTGGTCTTATCAAAGATGAGCCGGTGCACTTGAATGATGAGCTGAGGTTTGACTATGAGTTCTATGACCCAGCAGAATATTCTCTAATAGATCAAACCATGTTTATTGCATGACCCTTCCATTCATGTTCAATGATGAAGGATCACACTTGCCTCATCATCTTTTTCTGTACCAATATATTATAGGAACATTCTAACTCTGGGTTGGGATATTTTATTTTTGATCGGTTTTGAAACATTGTATAATAGGAGTGATGACAAGCATGCAGCATATAAGCTTCCCTCATAAATTCTGTCTCACCTTTGGCACCTGCATTACTGTGCTGTATGCTGCATCTTCTCTTAGAATGTATTAGCTGCTGGAAGTAAAAATCTCATCATCACACATCTCGTTCTGATGCTTTATCATGTCCCTTTCTTTGATCATTTTGCTTGATAAGTGCTGAGTTGACTCAATTGATGGCATTGCAGAACTCTGATAAGGTCCAATCCTTAGGCAGCACCAAGGACTTCGGCCTCGGCCTAAAATCAATTGCATTAAGCGGCTTAATTAATCTTGTGCCCTTTGTTGACGCATTAAATGGACTGGTCTGCCTATGTAGGCACTTGATTCAAATTGTGTTATAATACAAAAGAAATGAACAAAGAATAGGAAATAATGGTCGAAAACATGAGAGGAAAGGGGAGAAATGGACAAAGAGCCAGTTTCTATCAGCATTTAGCTTTCCTCAAGGACTAGAAAATTTAGCTTAGGAGCGAAACCAGGCCACAGTGGTGCAAAGCTAATAATTGAGAATATACACAGATTTTATAATGCAAGCAAGTGCAAGTTTTACATAGCAGGCCAATCTTTCAACATGCAATGAAAGAATGATTCCTTCGATTCTACTGTCAAACCTCTAAACATTACCATGCTACATATTCCCAAAACTCTTTAGCTTCCAAAAATAAACAGAGAAAACGACCGGCAAAAGCATCAAACCGGCCCTTAATGTTGAACGCAGCCCCCTCAACAAAAAATATAAACTCCAATCAATATCCCCCTAATCTAAATTACGTTGCCATCAAAGGATTATTTTCCTTGCGTGGCGTGTAGAAACGTAAATCTGCACAATAACTAGCCGGGTCGATCAATTCTTCAAAACAAACACAGTTCAGATGCTCATAAGAAGCACCCTCTCGTATAAGGAGCTCACGGCTGGATATTTGGAGAAGCATTCTCATGTGCATTCGTCTTCAGTAGCAAGGTGACTACTGAGCGAGTTGAGCTATGGTTGCTTCTCTGGATAACAGGCTTGGATCTTTCGGCATTGACTGAAGGTCTATGAAGTTGAAGACTTGCTTCCCGTGCTACATTGGAGGTTGACGTCCTCCCAAGTTTCGGTGATCGAGGTCGTGCCAATGGGATCTGCAAAACATGATTGATCTGTAAAACTAAAAAAACTTAGACCTTGAACCGTATCTCTACTTCTTTTCGCCCCTGGTCCCATGGAAAATGGGAAAACCATCCACAGAAAATTTCCAATGATTGAACATCTAAGCATGCTTAATTAGCAAGTTCGTTTTCCTATTTTGTAGTATTAGATTCTTCTAAATATTAAATTTTGTAGAACATTTCCGAATTACCAATGCAGCAAATTCTAGCAGCTTCATGCACATCTACCATGAAGTTGACATCATTACACATAGAAATTCTTGAATAAGACGAACCTTCTTCGTTGAGTTTTCTGGAGACCGGAATCCTCCATGCAAGTCATCTCTTGGTTTCCCCCTGAAGACAGCACTCTGTCTTAGTTTCTTAAGGTCATACTCCGCCTTCTCCTGCACAACATTAATGGAAAAGGGAATTTTTTTAAAAAAATGGTTTTATCAAGAATGCAACTGTTGCAATCAGAAAATATTTTTTGGGTAGAATAAAGGAAACTCGTCTTAGCATATGTGACTCACAATACCAAACAAACACTACAACAAGGTAATGTGATACAACCTTAGGTCTTTCTTGCAGATGCTTTTTTTCTGTGTCCTCCTTTGCATTGTTTTTCTCTCCAAGCTTCTCAAAGAACTAAGATTATTGTAACAAGATCACACTATGAGATTATTGTAGAAGGGAATAAATGGAAAAGACTGAAGAAATGAATCTTGCCTCTCTTCTTTTTGCCGCTCTTTCATCACTTCTAAAGCTAAATGGAGAGGAGATAAGTGGAGGTCGTGATCTGCTTCCCTTTGCACTTGAAGATTTCGAGCAGCTGTAATTATGAACATAGGAAAAATGTTGCTTCTCAGTTTTAGTGACTAATTATTCATTATCCATGAATAATTTGTGCTATAAAGGTGAAGAATGCTACAAACTCAGTGTGTTATATACTGACTAGACCCACAGAAGCAAACATGTGACTGTGGTATGAGTACTATGTTACAGACAAGAAAGAACCGTTCAGTAAATCCTGGACCAAAGCCCTTACTCTGAAGAGAGGGTCTGCGATATTCCACCTGCTGTATTTTTTCCTGAAACTGACTTGTTGAGCTCTGACTTAGTTCTGCAAGGATACACACTTTGTCAATGACAGCAATTAGAATGGGTCAGCTGCTGGAGTTTGTAGAGACAACTACCTTCTATCTTGTGAACGCTGAAATACTGAAGGAAGAAGCTTTGATACACCATAAACAGATCCCTGCAGTTTAAACAAGTAATCAATCCATCATGTTCGGTTACTACATTCTTACTGGTGTGAGTAATAATTCAAGTTGTGCATGAGTGTCTGTACTGCATAAAATGAAATAGCTCAATTAATGATCATGGTATGAGGAATGGAGATACCTTGGTTGGAATTTCTGGAGTAGCGGACCTGTCTTTAGATACTCTAAGAGAACTTTTATTGTTGTCTTGCAAACGAGAAGCAAAATTGATTGACATGTGAATAGATTTCTGAGTTACTCCTTTTTTGCCCATCAATTCTCCAGCAGACTTCTTACTGTTTGGAGTATCATTTGTTTCAGCTCGTAGTCTTGTGGAACTTGACAGTTTGGCAGAAGACTTTGGGAGTTTCGTTGCTCTATTCTGAATCGATAATTTTGATGAAGAACTCATCTGCCTTTTATTACTTGGTAAAGCTACATTCTCCTCTTCAGCAGTTACCTGATTGGAATGGCAACTCACCTTAATGGCCGTGTCACAGTCCTCAACATTTTCAGTCTGCTTTGCATTTGCGACCTGATTAGAGTTTTCCATGTCAACATTTTCAATCATGGTGGGTTAGTATATTCTTACTGGTGTGACTAACAATTGAAGTGTGTGCACGCATGAGTGCTGCATAAAGTTATCAAGTTAAAAACAATGATCACGGTAAGAAGAATGGAGAGTTACCCTAGTTGGGATTTCTGTAGTGGACCTGTCTTTAGATACTCTGAGAGACCTTTTACTGGTGTCTTGAAAATGAGAAGCAAAATTAATTGACATGTGGATAGATTTCGGAGTTACTCTCTTTTTATTCATCAATTCTCCGGCAGACTTCTTACTGTTTGGAGTATCATTTGTTTCAGCTCTTGGCCTTGCGGAACTCGAAAGTCTGGCAGAAGACCTGGGGAGTATTGATGCTCTACTCTGACTCGATGATTTTGATTGCCTTTTATTACTTGGTAAAGTTACGTTCTCCTCTTCAGCAGCTACCTGATCTGAATGGCAACTTACCTTATTGGGCATTTTCTCTTCTGGCATGGCCACAATAATGTCACGGTCTTCAGCATTTTCGTTCTCTTTTACATTTTCCACCTGAATAGAGTTTTCCATCTCAACATTTTTTTCTCTTACCACTTCATTTCCTTCCACCTTCACAGTTTGTAAATCATCCTTTTGCTCGTCAGCATAAAATTCATTTGCATCAGAAGATTGAATTAGGCCAGCATCAGCACTCCCCTCATCTTGTTCATTGATGATCACATCATTGGTTTCTTTGGGAATCTCCGAATTAGCATGAGAGCTATTGGGAGCCTCGCCTGGAGCTTCTACTTGAGGAACATTAGATGCCGCGTTTGCTTGCTCAAGCAAGGCTGCTGCTTTCATGGCAGCCCTCTTCTTGTAATGAGCCTCAAAATAAGCTTTCTTCTGGGCAACAGAACCTGGCTTGGAAAACTGCTCAACTTCTTCCAAGTAGCGGTTGTGACTAAAGGCTGACCACTTCTCCCAAGCCAAAGATTCTGACATAAATCTCCCAAATGAGATTGATTCGGTCAGTGCTCGAAGTGGATTGCCCTGAAGCTCAAAAATACATTCCATGTTTGCTCAGTGATTTTCTTTGATGTTAACTTATTGTCATCCATTTCAAACTGAAGATATACATAAAACAATTGACACAGAAATGCAAAGAAACTCCAAAGACTCGCTCAGTTTCTCGTTTATTATTTTTTTATGTAAGAAAAAACCGTAATCTTGAAGGCATGAAGGCCAGACAAATCATGCTCAAGTCTCAAATAAATTGAAAAAAAAAAAGGCAATGCAAAATGGCAAATCATCAATACGAAGATGTCCAAAAATGAAATGTAACAAAAGTCTATACAGGGAAAAAGCTACATTTAATACAATTTTCCTGAAAAATATTAGCTTTTCAGTTAAATAAAAGAGACAGCTTAAATTATTTCCTTTCAAGAGTTCATTCAAAGCATTGAGCATAATCAAGAACAGCAGTAATCAGCTAAATAAAAAAAAAACTAGTGAATCCTCGAAGCATGATGGTCTGTTACGAAAACGAAAACGAGCGACAGAATCTCACAACAGCCAATTTCTTATTTCACTAAAAAAACCCAGTCATTATTCTTTAAAGATGTTTCAATATACAGGCAAAATCACAACAGCTGAAGCAAAACCCAGACAATATTACTAAATAACACGGAAAAATTCAAACAGCAGAACATCATAAGACAAGAGATGAAATAATACAAGAACAAAAAGAAAAGTTTGAAGGACTAATTACCTCTTTGGCTTCTCTGGAAGCACTAGATGGATGAGAAAAGGATCTCAAAAGACAAGCTGATTCTCCCATATCTCCTTTTTCTATACGAAGAAAGTAAATCCTACCAGCAAAGATATTCTGTTTTTATTCAAAACCCTTTTCTCTACTGACAGCAGGTATGCAGAGCTTTGCCAGAAGAGTCCGCCGTAGTGTCCCTTTAAATTTTGAAAACTAGGCTCTATGCTCAAATGGGACCATTCCAATATTTCAAGCAAGGCAAATCTTGGGGTAAGAAGAAGAGGCAATCAGTTCTTGGCAGAGAAAGGAAACTTTTTTTCCTGAGTCTCTGAGAGAAGGGGGGTGAATCTCTCTTCTTTGTTTTAGTGAGTGTTGTTTGATTGATTGATTGTTAGATAGATAGATTTCTTTTCCTCCCATTAGATTACATCTAAATTATAGAGATGGGCCCTGCCTTAATACAACTTGTAACGGCTAGTTTCTTTTTAATTTTATTTTTAATTTCTAGTGTGGATATAGGTTTTTCCGTTCCAGACATAATATTCATTTAGTAGTATTATTATGGTAATAATTGTATTATTAAATTATTTTTTATTTAAAAATATATAGTGATAATATTTTTATTGTTTTTAGAATTTATTTTTCAGACTAATACTTCAAAATAATCTAAAAACATCAAGAAAATATTAATTTAAAACAAATAAATTATTTTTATTCTTTAAAAATACTTCTAAAATACAAAAACAAATAGGTTGTAACTTGTTGATCTATTATCAAGAATTTGACCTGGGATTCAAGCTTGATTTTTTAAAATTAATTTTTGAAGGGTTTTTTATTTAAAAAATAATATTTTAATATAAAAAATGAAGTGACTTGACTTGATTAACTCCCAATTAAGCCTTTTAAGTTTTAATTAAATCTCTACTCAATTTAGAATTTATTATTTATATATATATATGGGAGAAAAATAAGATTTTTATTTTATTTTTGTGGACGTAAAGTGGACATAGTTTGATGTTGGTTGGTCCACAAATTTGAATTTGAACAAAGGGAAAAGAAAGGAGGTTCACAAGTCCAGTGCTTGTAATAGCGATTTAACAACGGTTTTTGTCTATAATTAACTACATTATTGCTGCCATCTGCATGAGTCAAGGCTGATATTTAATGGACCATGTTTTCTAACAAATTAATTATTATTTATAAAAAAAATAACAAATAACTTGCGATCTACACAGTAAATTTCAAGTTTGGATCGGAATATATAACCGAGAAAAATCGAACCATTAAACACGTGGTCAAACCTATTAGAATATTTTTAAAAACTTCAAGTTTGGTTTGTTTTTTCAAGGATAAAACCGGTAAATCGAACAGGTTCAAATTAAAAAAAATAACTATAAAAACTATATATTCTTCCAGTTCGGTTTAAATTTTTTGGTCTGGTTTGATTTTGGTAAAATAAAAGAAGAGAAAGACCTGGTTAAAATATACATAAAAAAACCAAAACTATTTTTCAGATTTTTATATAAAAACCGAACTGAAACCAGTCTATTCAAACCGATTTGATTTTATTCTTCGTAATTTCAATTTAATTATTTTTTAAAATAAAAATCAAATCGAAAAAAAATCTTTACGAACAACAATAACTTTTGGTTGTTATGATGTCTTCATGCAGTCTTTTCTGTGCCATGTTTTCCCTCCCTCGAATCAAAATCATAAAAAATGATAGGATCCCTTTATGATCTCATGATTTTTTGGTCGAGGTGTTTCATTTTATTTTCCCATTAAAGCTCTATCTATTCTCAGAAAGGAGGGAACCATGATGGTCCCATGAGTTGCTTCTGCAATTATTTTTGTTGAAGCAATACTATTAACTAAAGAGCTAAAACTGCTCGGCATATTACTGTTCATGTAGACTAAATTTATTGTGCACGAGATATTTGTCTCCCAGCTTCGCGCGAGTTTGTGTTTTTTTTTTTTTTACTGAGGTTATATTTGTATTTTGTATGGTGCAAATAAACATGTGAGTGGCTGTGGCCAAGAGGTTCGTTGAGCGCTGAAAAATTCAGTACGCAGGGGTTCAAATCCCTCGGCGCAGGGGTTGCTTTCCTTTTTCGTTTTTTTTTTCTTTCAAGTTGTCGTGTTTTTCCTTTTTTTGATTTATTATCATTTTTGTGATTATTTCTTTACAGGCTGCCGTTTTTTACTTTCAAGTTGTTTTTTTTCTTATTATTTTTTTTTCCAAGCTGACGTGTTTTTCCTTTTTTTGATTTATTATTATTTTTATGATTATTTGTTTACATGCTGCCTTTTTTACTTTCAAGTTGCTTTTTTTTCTTATTATTCTTTTTTTTCCAAGCTGACGTGTTTTTGAAGTGCAGAGTTTGCTTTCCTTTTTTTCTTTCTTTTTTTATTCTTATTTTTTTTTTCAAGCTTTCGTGTTTTTTCTTCTTTAAATTTATTATTATTTGTTTTGAAACTGCCATTTTTTCCTTTGAAGTTGCTTTTCTTTTTTTATTATTCTTATTAGCTCTTTGGGTGACTAACTTCGCAACAGGAATATTTAATGCATCTCGTTATTAATTTTGGATTCGGGCAAAGAAAATAACAGGACATCCTGAAACTAATTAATATGTTTTGTCGCTAACTAC
The DNA here is from genome assembly GCA_032356905.1 of Salix exigua. NCBI lineage: Eukaryota > Viridiplantae > Streptophyta > Magnoliopsida > Malpighiales > Salicaceae > Salix > Salix exigua. The sequence continues at coordinate 10,066,793 of CM063595.1, read as the reverse complement.
ATCGACGACGCCTCAAATCCTTCACAACTAGCGCTTGAGGCGACCTCATACATTTTCATGCCACCATTATTATTATTTTTTAAAACTAGGGTATCAATGACAGTTTACGTGTATCATGACTAAGTTTTTAGATCCATTTTTTTTAAACTGCTGTGTTTTTTTTCTTCTATAAACAAACTAGGGTATCATTGACTGTTTACGCATATTATGACTAATCTTCAGATCATTTTTAAAAAAAACTGTCGTGTTTTTTTTTCTTTTACAATCATGATTTTGAACAAGGGTGTCAATAATAGAATACGCGCGCCATGATTAATATTCAGATTCATTTTTTCCAAATTGTCGTGTTTTTTTTTTGCTTTTGTAATCAAACTAAGGTATTGATGACAGTTTATGCGTGTCATGACTAATCTTCGAATCATTTTAAAAAAACTGCCGTTTTTTTCTTTTACAATCATGTTTTTGAAAATGACTCGCTAGAAAATTTGCTTTCCCTTTTTTGAATTATTATTCTTATTATTATTTTAAACAAGGGTATCAATAACAGTTTACGCGTGCCATGACTAATATTCAGATCCATTCTTTTCCATTCTTTTATTTCAAATTATTTCCCCATGACCCGGATGTCTTTGTTAGCTTACACGAGCCACAAATTTTTTCTGCCTAGATATTTTTTTTTCCTTAGCCAACTGAGCGCGCCGCGAATAATCCCTAGATTCATTTTTTAAACATGTTTTTCCTATTTGTTTTTCTTGTTTATATATTTTTTTATGTGATCAAGCTATAAACATATGGTTGCGGATGATCCATACGTGTTGCATTACGCTCTTTGGTTTCTGTCAGCCGAGATTCAGCCTGCGTGGATTGCACTGTAAAAAGAAGAGGAAAAACCAGTTGCGTGACATTCCATTTTATCGCATGCCATGCGTTTTACAATTTCTACTTTGACGTAGATATGTTGTGATGTTTGTGCAATCGAGGAGCTGTACTTCAAATTTCATACAGGCGGTGTTGATTGAAACAAGGTGAGCCACACTATTTATGCATTTTGAATACCTCAGAGAGAAGAAAAAAAATCATGCAAGCTGCGTGAGTTACACTGTCAAAATGAGAGGGAAAAAAAGGTGAGTCATACACAATTTTGGCCCATGCAGTGTGTTTTTAGATTTGCACATTTGAAGGACATTACCTCATAGCTAAAACAGATGGAAATATCTACTGTTCACCGTGACTCATTGCCACTGTGGACTGGCAATTTGTCACGGTGAATCGCAGGTGTACATCCTCTCTTTTTTTCCACAGTGAATTAACGAAAAAGCCCCCCGAAAATGATAAAAAACATTGTCGGTTTCAGGGGCTGGACGGTCATTGACCACACCCAGCCCGGTCCGGTCCGGTTCGTCCGACGGGGTTTTGAATTTTTTAATATTTCATGTAACAGTGGATTAACTGTTTTTTCCCTCGAAACGGACAAAAACCACGCCTGAGGGGGAGGGGCTTCACAGTAATTAGCCACATGCTTTGAATTTTTCGCATTGGGCTGGAATTCTATATAATTTCGATTTCAAAGTTTTCATTTATTTCAATTTCATCCTTCCATGCAAATTAATTATAATTCTTTAATATTGTCAGTATCAAAGTTTGATTTCTTTCAATTTTATCCTTCTATGCAATTTTTGATTTCAGGTTTGATTTTGGTCTTAATTTTTTTTTCCAGGTTTTCTTTTAAATTATAGAATTTTAATATTTGGATTTACTTCCATTTTTCCTTTAAATTAAATATATTATTTAAAGTATGTCTAATTAATGATATATTTGTATATTTGTTTCAAATTAAAGTATGTAAAACTACTTAGATGTTTTAATAATTATTGGATGTTATCGCCTAAAAATATTTAGATAGAAAAAAATAATGACCTAGAATACAATTATATATTTTGTTGTTGTTATATTAGGGGCTGTTGAGCTATTTTATGACATTAAATTTCGCTTAAATAAAAATTAAATTTCGCATAAGTGTCAAATATTTTGCATGTTCTTTTTAGACGTCAAATAAATAATTATGCACGAAAAAACTTTTCTATTTATTTTTTTAAAAAAATTGCAATATATGTATTTATAGTGTGTTATATTTAATATAACTGGGGAAAACAGACAACTCATTTTTTTTTTACAAATTCATCTAGGTTATCTACAATTAAAAAACTATAAAAATCACTTCCCATTTCGATCACACTATAGATTATGTGAGACTAAGTATATGTGTTGAATATTTTTTTTAATATTATCGCCTAAAAATATATAAAAAGAGAAAAAATGACCTGTGATTTCTTGAAAAAAAATTCATATCGGTATTCGTAAATATATTTAATATAATAATATGATGAATAAATCTTACAAAAAAACTTTGGCTTTGGCTTTTAATTTAAATTTATATTTTAGACTCTTTTTGTTTTTCATTTTGAGGAACGGTAACCTTTTTTTCACATGTATTTTTTCTTTTTTATTGTCCAAGTAAGTTGTTCTTTTTAAACCGATTTTCTTTTTTTGTGTTTTTTTTAATAAGAGTATCCGTGACAACAAATTCTTAATGAATCATTTCACCTTCTTAGCAAATTTTTTAACAAATTTAATCAAAAGTTTTTTACCAATAGCAATATTCAATCACATTGTAGTTGAAAAAAAACCATTTTGAACGAATTTTATCAATTACAATTATGCTAATTAAATATTAAGATTACAAAATACAATATTTTTAAAATCAATTAATTTTTTACAAAGATAAAAAAAACCCGACGAAGCGGGCAAATCGGCTCGTATATACTATGGGTAGAGGTTTTATTTTTCGATTGGAATGGGATATTTTGGTTTTAGAATGTTTCGATGTGGGATTTTGAGGTTATACTTTATATATAATACAAAAATAAAATTATTTAGAATTATACAATTTAATCTAAAAAAGACACAATAAATTTATTTTTCTAAACAAAATTATGAACATGTATAATATTACGAGAATGTCATTATTAATCTCACAAAGTCGTTATATTTTCTATTTGTCCTAAGATTTTAACATAATATATATATATAGATATGTCAAGAGACTCATGTTAAAATTTCATCTGAATCTAACGGTCAGATTAAGATATATGATTAATATTTTCAAATTATTCATTATTTTCTTAAAAAATCCTATTTGACAGAAATGGAATGAGCGACGTTTCCGCCGATATTTGGCCGAAAAATCCGGAATTGACAGAAATTTAAACCCAGATAAAAATAATATTATTTTATTTTATTTTACTTTTTTAACTGAACCGACAACCCTGCTATGTACTGGTATCCATGCCAGGTCCAGATTCAATTTCTTATTTCTTCATCAATGATTCTTCCAACAGATTGGTGGATCGTCGTGGAATCAATGATTCAAATCCCACACAGCCACCAAACTTTCCATAAAAACAGCCACCAAAACCTCCCGAACCGCGGCAAGAAGATTAAAATTATAGTTTTAAAATCTGATTTGAAGTCGTTTCAAATAAATTCAGATTATAAATTAAGAGGGTTAATCTAATTTTTTTAAAATAATAATTAAAATAGCATTATCTTGATCAAAGAAAAAAGGTCAATAAATTGATGAATGGTGACCTGATTGGACCGTTCTATGGACCAGGCTGCCTGGTAGGGGAATGATGACTTGTCTTAAGGATTTTTGGAGATGCAACGACTTGTCACTTCCCATTGACATTTCAATAAGTGACAACAGAACCAACACTGAGGGTTTTTTTTTTATATATAAATACATAAGCGACAACTTAACCTCTTCCCTTTGTTTAATAATGTATACCCAAAAGAAAACGACATCGTAACTTCTTTTGTTTCTATTTCTCAATGTGGCTTCTCATATAACTTGGAACTTTAATGTGACCTTCTTTTTTTTATTATTATTAATGTGGGTGTTCGTATCAATTTTCACGCACTTCAATTAATCTCATGAGTCTTGAAATTAATGATCTCATATAAATCTAGAATAACTATTATATTAGCAACCATAAGAGTCACATCTAAAACTATAGGGGAGCAAACTCTTTAATCATTGTACCAATGGGTCACCTCCAAGAGAGGATAATAATAACTGTTTTTTTTTTAATTTTTATTTTTAAAAAATATATCAAAATAGAAAAGAAAAGGGTTTCATCTAATAATAGTATTAAAAGAGTATTTAATAGTGTGCTAATGATTTTTTAAAAGTTTTTTATTTAAAAATATATTAAAATAATATTTTTTATTTATATTTTTATCGTATCAAAACAATGAAAAAACGCTAAAAAATTAATTTAAAACAAAAAAAAACTCAAAATTTAATAAAATAAAATAAAATAAAGCAATTCAACCTCAATTCGAAACAAACATCAACTTTTTACAATACATATAAATATTTCCATTTCCTCAAAAAGGGATTGATATACATCATGATTTGTAAGGAATGCCTCCATATGCACATGAGCTAGATAGATATACATGTAATTACATGCCCACGTACACATGAAAGTTAACATAATAGTCAAAAGAAATATCTATTCCAGATTATCGAAGTTGATGCCATCCCAAGAGAGCAAAGAATCCACATAATCATCAACCCAGTAAGATTCAGAACAATCCTCTTGTAAAACATATTTTTCCATTGACGATCTTGATAAACATGAATCGAATTGCAGATCAGTGTGCGAGGGAAAAGTTGACCACCCTGCATAAGAGTCTTCCCTCGAAGCTTTACTGGTATTGTGGTCGGAGCAAGAATGGTCGTGATCAAGCCTAGTTTCTACCTTCGAGACTGGATTTTCTGCTAATTTCTGGTCTACGTCAATGTCGCCCCCTCCTTCTTTTGCGTCGCGATTCTCAGCTTGCTCGATCGGTGGCTCGTGACCAAGGAGCTTGAGTTTCTTCTTAATTCTTGTGTTCCATTGGTTCTTGATCTCATTATCTGTACGGCCTGGGAAAAATGCAGCAATCTTGGACCACCTGTGTTTATAAAAAGTAGCGACACCATTGAATTTTTAGAGAACATTAATCAATTCTCCAGGATTTAGTTGAAAAACAAAGAATAATGTGCGTAGAAATTAAGTAGATGGTGTTACAAGAACATGCAGAACCTGTTGCCCAGACGTGAATGAAGCTCAACAAGCTGATCTTCTTCGGCTTCTGAAAATGCACCTCTCTTGAGATCAGGCCTCAGATAGTTCATCCACCTTAATCGACAACTCTTCCCACATCTCAGCAAGCCTGGATATGAACTCCTGAGCTATGTTATTTTCGATTTTATGATCAAATGTGAGGAAAATTAATCATTTTGTTATGACCGACATGAGTACGTACCTGCAAGTTTAGGAACATGTCGCCAGCATTTTATCCCATTACACAGGATGAAGTTCGTGAGCTTTTGATCCTCTTCAACACTCCATGTTCCTCTCTTCAATCCAATCTTGTCGCAACAGGGTCTCCTTCCCATCGTACTTGTAGTGGCCAATAAAAGTACAAAAACATGCGCAGAACGAGGGAAAATGCGAGCCAGATCATTAAAGATCGAGAATGCAGGGACATAGCCTGTTATATAAAGCCAAGCTAAGAACACAAGGACAGCAATGGAGAATTACTTTACTAATCACTTTATGAAACCAATTATTTGAGTGTCGAACAGCTAATTACCATGATTAGAATAATCGCAAGGTCTTGATAGATGGCGAATGGGAGGGAAGGGGTTGAAGCCGACGTGTGGGTCATCGCCATTCTAATAATTCTTCCCATCTGCACGCGAAGCACTCATCGAATCTCTGATTAAAAAAGAGATTCGTTGCCATAAATGAAAGATTCCTGGCTTCATACAGGGGCGCAACTCTCCTTTAACCCACCTAAGGGCATGTCTTCCACGTTAAAATTTTCTTGCCTTTGCAGCCTCACTTGTTTTCCACGACGAACACACACGTCTGTTTCGCTGTGATTTTGATTCTGGTTCACACTGTCTCGATCGCTCGGTTGATGAAGTTATGAAAAAGCTATACGAGTTTAATTGTATATTTCATCTCTTTACTGTTTACAATTTCTCAACGTGGTTCTTCTTTGATTTTCATTAATTCCAACTCTAATTTGAGGGTGATTCCATCTAAATAACCTTTTATAAAACTAGTTTCATAGAACCCTAATCAAATTTATGACTCAACTCTATGTGTGGCTTGTTAAAGCTGTTAGAATTGAAATTTCATAACATATAAAAATATTCATGTCAAATTATTAAAAAAATATAAATAATTAAGCGAAAGCGTACCTGAATTCATATCCGAAAATTATTCTCTAGAGTCGTATGGATTATCTTCCAAATCAACATGTTCTCTTTTTTAGAGTCATTTGATTTTCTTTACCATAACTTTATTTTCTCTCTGATGATGGGATGCCAGAATGAAAATGAAACAGAACATGTAATCCAGGGACCATGACCATATCTATAGATAACAAGTTATCCTTTGGTATTAATGACTTTTGACATTCTCGCCCTTTGGTTTTCTCAATTTTAACTCATCGCTCAATTGACTAAAAATGCTTAGCAAATTATTTTTTTAATTAGGTTTCATTTTAATTGACAACTCACAAACACATAATTATTCTCGTATAAATTCAACAGCGTTGGTTAATGATCAACCCATGCTGCCTTGAGGGCCTCGTGTCACCAAATATATCCGTTCAATAAACACAACCCTAACACGATTCAGGTCAAATAAATCTCTCCTGTCATATTCTAGTGAGTTTGGCCCGATGGAGGGTTAGCTATCCGTGTTGCCGTTGAGAAACTACAGTCAAGTGAAGCTTATTTGTAAATTCATATGGTGGTTCTTCAGGTGATGAATTGAAACAGTAGAAAATTAAGAGACAGACAATATGAAAATGCAATGCCTTGGAGGAGTTTCCAGAACTCGTGATATAATGCTATTACCAGCTCTTCTACACACTGAACGACTTGCAGTCACCTGTGTGTGTGTATATATATATATATATATATAATAATAATAATAATAACAATTTAATAAATAAAATTTATAAACTTAAAATTATAGCTCAAATTTTTAATATTGATAAAAAAAGGGAGTCGAATCGATATAACCTATAAATTGGATAGATGGTAAAATATAGTTTGATTATAAAATAAATCTAGATGATATATTTTAAAAAATATTGAGATAATAACACATTCAATTGCCTAACTTTTCAAGTCTATGATGCTAGTCATGATACCATGATAACCTCAAATAAAACAAATCTAAATAAATTATGAAATTCAATTTTTAATAAATCAATTGCTGAATGATGAAATTAAAAAAATAGTTTAAAAAATAGACACAAAAAATACCATTCCGAAATAAAATTATGAAAATACCATTTGCAGCAAGACCCTCTAAATTTTAATTACTATAAAATTCCAACCTGAGAAATAATAATATGTCAATAGACTTTTCATAAAATTTCAGTTTGATCCAACGATCAAATTGATAGATACTGTAAAACTAGACTATATTTTTATAAAAATATAATAAAATTAACTTCTTTATCAGGTTATATGGGTCGCAATTTTCTGGAGCAATATTAGGTTTATTAAAAACTATCAAATTTCATGCTAAAAGCTTACAAATTCTCCAGTAATCCTCTTTTTTTTTAATAAAATTCAAAGTGGATTAAAAAAAGGAGGAATGTACAGTGGGTCCTTAGATCACCGGCCCAGGGGCTCGGACTTATAAAACAGGCCAGCGGCTTACCGCTCAAGAACCAAAAAAGAAAACAAACCCAAAAAGGTTCTCGGACCAAACACAAAGGCCTAACGCCTGCGCAAGAGAACAAACAAAAAACAAGGCCTGAGGCCTTACAACACACACGGGGCTGCGCGCAGACAACCCCAAAACACTGGACTAAGAAAAAAACAAAAAAAAAAGACTAGAAGGCTTTGCACAGCCTAGCCAAGGAAGGCCTTCAGGAGCAAGCCCATGAAGCTAGCCGAGAGAAAGAGAAACAGGGCCCATCCCGCAGGCTCTTCAATCCCACTACAGGCCCGCAAACAACAGCCCACTCGAAGCTTTTAATCACAAGGCCTATACATTCCAGGAGGCCCTTGCATGATCTGGAATGTGGCCGGAGTAGCTCATGAGGAGTAGCCGTATTTGCATGGCTGCTTCATGCGCGAGGACGTCAGCTGGCTTACGTTGATTTCATAAAGTTCTGTGATTTCTCTCCGTCTAAACAAAATAAACAGTTGTAGCTAGCATGTGCTTTGCAAGGACGTTGTGAAACATCTTCTTCTTGCTGAACTTTTCCCCCGCCCACCTGAGCATATTATCCCAGCTGCAATTCGGCACTGCACTTTGCCAAGCCTTGTTAAGATTTCCCACATCTTTGACGAGTACCTACAATGGAAGAATAGATGGTCATGGGATTCATCCTCAGTCCCGCAAAGCACGCATGACGGCTACCATTGAAAGAGCTCATTTTCGGCCTGTCCAGGGTTGATAATCTGCCCATTGAAGCTATCCAAAGAGTTAGAACATATCTCGGAACATGGTTGGAGTACCAAATTAGGCTGTGAAAATTGTGATTTCTCCTAATTCTCCTTAACCAATTCCAGGCCAAAGCTAATATGAAAATTCCTGAAAGACTCTCTCTCCATTTGATGGTATCTGATGGTGAGAGTTAGGGAGGAAAATTATGGAATTCCACACTCGCTACGGATCATGATGCCTATTCAGAAACACCCACTCTCCATTGCAGATAATGGTGCTCACTTTAGAAATAGAATCAACTGACAGATTCTTAGAGCATGCCCTTCCTCTTTTTTTTTTTCTATAAATTATCGGGTTTATACTTGAATTTATTATCTTGACGAGATTCTTAGATCAATGGACGGGATCAGTTTCGTAGATTAAAGTAAATTTATTATTTTATAAATTGAATTAAAAATCTTATTCGAATAATAATTATAAGCTTAAAATTAATGAATTAAAAATCTTATTCGAATAATAATTATAAGCTTAAATTGTAGTCTAAACGAAAATCAATTTGAACCCATCGCATCACATGTCCTATCGATCGTCTCCATGGCAATTTCTCTTATTTATCTCATATGACAACCTCTGGTTTATGGATAAGCCATTACTTTTGGGTGATGTGAGTGTTCCTCGATTCGGCCCCGGCTATCAAAATAAAATAATTCGGTGTTGAGTTTCGGCGTCCGAGTTTAAGATCACTTCATACATCTCGTTTACATTCTGTATTTGAAAAAAATTAAAAAATATATCTTTATTTTTTTATTTATATTAAAAAATTCAGTGTTTTAAAATCATTTTCTTATATTAATATCAAAAAATATTTTTTTAAATAAAAAATTATTATTATAATATATTTTTAAACAAAAAACACTTTAAAAACATAAAACTAAGTTATACTTATAATCAGTCGCTTCGAACTGAAGACGCGTAGCTTGGGATGACGACGGGAGGATTACCCTGATTCAAACCAATCAAAGGTTCCATTTTAAAACAAAGAAGTTGGTATTTTTTTTTTATGATCGGGGTGTCCGGATCAGCTTGCATGTACCACAACTAATCTCCGGGTTTACTGAATATCCTACAAGCCCAATGAACAGGTAAAACACCATCAGACCAAGACCTTGTTGGCACAAAGAACAAAGAAGTTGGTATTCTTCCTCGTCTGGTACAATTTGTTTTTTTTTTAAATAAAATTAAATTGATTTTTTTATCTAATTTTGATGTATTGAAAAATAAATAAATATTTTAATATTTTTTAATTAAAAACCATGATCCCACCCTCCCCTGGATATACTCAAGACACACCCCCTCGATCCATATCCTTTTGTGCTTGTCCGGAACCTGCTGAGGGATGGATTTTTTCTATTTTGTTTTTGAGTCCCTATATTTTGAGGAAGTTATCTTGGTCCTTATAATTAGAATGACACTACAAATAGGTCCTCATGTTGTATTTTTGTCCTATCCGATCCTTGAAAAACCAAGAAAGAAACACTTGTGTTTTAAAATGAGAAACGGGACATGAAACAAAGGATAGATTTAATCTTACTCTTTTTGGAACTTAAGAAAAGTTTATATGATAGGCAAAATTATAATTACAAGGAAAAGGAAGAACTTGGTGATAGGCAGCCAGATTTTGGAGCTGTGCAGCTTGCTGTAGGGCAGCACTATCAAACAGGGTAGCTGTCTGCTTCACGGCAGCTTCTCTTTATTGTCATCACACACACACACACACACAGAGACTCTTCGACCAATAACAACGATTGATTTGTGTCTCCCACTCATCTTCCGCCATTCATTTATATAGATTACAAGATTCCCGATATTTTCCAACTCTTTCCCCGACAGCGACAGCAGCAGCAGCACCACTACTAGTACTGCTATTTGCTTCGCTCTTTTTTCCCTTCACTTGCTTCTCTTCTGCTAAGGAAATCTCACAAGACACGGGCTTGCGTCGGTTTGGCTTTAACCTGGTTCCGCTGATCTGAAATCTGTGTGCTCTCCTTCTCTGGCTGGTTTCAAAAATCCTAAAACAAAATCCCACATGGGATTGGGGCTGATTGGCAAAGAAAGGTGGATAAAGAAGAAGATTTTCAAGTCCCAACAATCAATATGGAATCACAATTGGCTCGAATTGAGCAATCCTTCAACGCCAGATACTCTCTCCGGGTGCGAGAAGCTCTCGATGAATTGCATCACAATTTCACCATCACTGACCCCGCCTTTCCGGATCACCCCATAGTGTTTGCAAGCCGTGGGTTCCTTAAAATGTCGGGCTTTTTGAGAGACGAGGTGGTGGGGAACAACGGCAGGATATTTCAAGGCCCCAAGACTAACAGAAAGACAGTTATGGAAATACGGGAGGCAATTCGCGAGGAGAGGGAGGTGCGGGTTCATATTTTGAATTATCGGAAAGATGGGACGCCCTTTTGGATGTTGTTTCAGATGAGCCCTGTTTTTAGCAAGGAGGATGGCAGCAGCGTTCATTTCATTGGGGTTCAGGTGCCTTTACGGAGAAACAAAAAATTAACTAATGACGGGGCTGATGCTGCTGCTTGGAACGAGATTGCTTTCCGCCCCTGCAGGAGAGAGGTTTGCTCTGATTCTTTGGTGGAATTGACACGCTTTTTGGCACTGGATACGGATACCAATTGTAAAGGTTTGTTCTTGTGCAATTCATTTTAGTTTTATGAAGTTGATTTTCAACAGTTTTCTTCTGTTAGTCTTGTTTCTTAGACCTGTAAAGTTAAGGCTTTGCGCTGCTTAGGCTCCATAGTTTCTTTTAGCTTTGCCGTCGCTTCATTTTTTATTAATGATCATCATTCTTATTTCTTGCCCTGTAATTTTCTTGTTCAGGTTACCTAGGTTCCTGATTTGGTTCTAATCTGGACCCTTCTGCTTGGCTAACATCTTATTAGTCTCCATTTACAGGAGTAGAGATTGAAGAATCATGCGAGGCAAGCGAACTAGAGAAGCATAGAGCTGCAACTGCCATTAATAACATCTTGTCCGTGCTAGCCCGCTGTAGTGAGTCAACTGGCAGAATGGTGTGTGGAAAAAGGTGCAGCTTACCTGCGGCTGGCCTCATTAATTCATCTTTAAATATATCTCTTGGTAGAATCAAGCAAAGCTTTGTATTGTGAGTTGTCGCAAATTCCTAATATATCTGCGACTGGGAAATGTCTAGATGAAGATTACTAATCTCTTTGCCTGTGTTCCTGCGCAGGATAGATCCACACTTGCCTAACATGCCTGTAGTTTACGCAAGTGATGCCTTCTTAAAATTGACAGGTTCTCAAATTCTACGAGATCCATATTTAGGACATGCGCGCGCGTGCACGCCATTTTTCAAGGATAAAAATATGGACAATACATGTCATGCAGGCACTTACGTCGCTTCTTTCCTTCTATAGGTTATGATAGACATGAAGTGATAGGACGTGATTGGCATTTTCTCAATGGAGTTGATACAGATTCCTCAGTTTTGCATCAGGTATGAACTTTTTCCATATAATTGATGGCATGGAATAGAGGTTCTTAATACGAGATTGACAACAGAGAAGGGTTGGAGAAACGTGTGCCTGTATTAGCAAAGCCATCTGTACGAGAGCGTGTGCATGATGGGTATATATAATCCAGGATATGAAACATACTAGGAAAGAAAATGATCCTAGATGATTACATATTATCTCTCAATGAAACTAGGCTGGATACCAACTAAGATTTTACTCTTAACAGTCGTATTGACTGAAATTTTTTGATTTTCCTAACTGTCCTCCAGATACATGAAAGCATCCTGGTTGAGCAACCATGCACAGTATGTGTCTTAAATTACAGGTCCGCACTTGATTGTTCTTTTCAATGTGTCTGGGAGGAAATGAATTTTATTGACTGGTTCTAACTAATAGGTTTTCTTCTTCAATATTAGGAAGGACAAGAGTACATTTTGGAATCGTCTTCACATGTCACCTGTTCGTAGTGCTACTGGCAAGGTACTTTTACATGGGCAATTCAATCGATCTCTTTAATTGTTCTTGATGTATGCAGATACAAATATTACTAAGTTATGGTGAACTTAACTATCAAAACTCCTTTGATCAAGCTCAGTCCAAACATATCTTTTCTTTCTATAAAGAAGATCTACTATCACCTTATTCCTTATTCTTTCTTGAGTCACTGGCTGTCTTTAGACCTTCTGATGGGAATTAATCTAGCATCAAGAAGGAGAGGAAAAAAAAGAAGACAGAAGAAAAACATTATATCTAGTCAATGCAGGTTGAAATAAGCACTAAGCATGTAATATGGATTGATGCTTATGTGGTATTCCTAACCCATCTGTACCAGCTGACTGTGTCACCAAGCTCTTTAAGAATCTTTTCTGTTTTATTTGTGCCTGCAATACCTTAAAACTAGATATGTACGCGTTTTACCTACAACTGTTATTTTACTCCACTGATTCAATCCTCTCTCCTAATTTTTATGACTACACAGGATCCAAGCTTCTGTCTTTATGGTAGTAGAGCAGATGCACTATAGATGATAACCTGTAAAAAGAATTGTTTTTCATAATCACTAACTGTTTTCACAATATATATATCTTGTGGGTTCAGCCTGGCCCTTGTGAATTTTAGATCATGATTCTTGGTTATATGGTCCGGTCTTGATCATGGTGAAAAATAGAAGGGCATCAAATGGTAGATCAAGTTATAGGAAAACAATGGAAAAGATAGGCTCAGACAACTTTTTCTTAAATTATCGCTTCCTTTTCTAAAGGAAGCTATGATTTTTATTTTTCAAAAATTGAGTTCGTTCTAGAGTTCAAGCTGTCGATGAAAACTCTGGCCATTTTTTTGATCCACTTGCATTGTTTAAGTTTTCTTACATTTTTGTTTTACAGGTGGTTTTGTCTCGTCCTCCTTTTGTTTTGATATCTGATTCATAGTTAATGGCAAAAGCCAACAAAGCAAAATTTGAATGTCGAATGCTAAGCTTCTAGGCTTGTTTTCTAGGTGTAAAACTCAAAAGGCTACAAGCATGAGCTACTTATGCATAGTAGTTTCTTACAAGCTGGAAGTAGTAGTTAAGCGTGCCCAAACTTGTAATTGATTAGCAAACAGAGTGAGGAATATTTCATGGACTGCTGATAATTGTCACCTCCGTTTTGTTTTCTTCATGTTATGAGTGGCGGAGCCTGCATGATCGAGGCCAATCTCCATTCTTGTTTAGTATCCAAGCTTTAGAAGACCAAAAAACCTGAACGTTTCTTGCAATATCTATCTTACTGTGCTCATCGATGTTCAGATAGCATACTTTGTGGGTGTGCAAATGGAAGAAAAATGTAAGAGCCAGGACAGACGCCGGCTGAGCCCTGAGATTAGGCAGCTTGGTGCTGTTGGTGCAGTCAAGGTAGCTGTAAGGAGCTTATCGATAGGTGCTGGCTGCTCCAAATCATCAGATGGTTTCAATAATCTTTGAAGCTGATTATTACTAGTTGACAAGGCTCACACGATCCGTCGTTTTAGTTATATAATTCCGTATAAAGCTAGCTGTATAAACTGAATTCAAGGCAATAATTTGTGGCACAGATGGACGTTCTTGTATACGCAAATGGTTCCTGTATATGGAAGATATCTTGAAAAGTTATCAGTTGCGGACATGGTGGTCAGAATTATGGATACTTCAATCCCGGCAGTTATATTCATTTAACAACAAGGCTCAACCCCTTCAACTCGCTCCCTAGAACCTCCTCCGACTCAGTAAGATTGAGCGAGGTTGATCAACGCCTCCATTAACTTATAATGATTCAAATCAAATCTAAAATGATATTATCTTAATATTAAAATAAAAACATCATCTTGAGATTTTGTCAAGCTATGATTTTATAGGTTATATGAGTATCTTCTAGATTTATTAAGCCAATCAAGTTACATAGATGAATTAAGTTTTTTTTCATTATAAAAAAATTAGTAATATCTAAATATTTTTTATGTTTAAAAAAAACATCTAACCTTAGTCAAATGGTCGATTCTATGAAAATAAAAATAAGGCATCATAGATGTAAGAAAGTTGAAAACACCCTCCCTAACTCTCCCAATGGCCATAGTTAATGCTTGACATTGTTTTCAAAAATATTTTAAAAAAATTGACCTTTTATTTTAAATTAAAAAAAATCAAAATCTTTAAATTATTTTGATGTGTTAATGTAAAAAATAACTTTTAAAAAATAAAATCCAAAAAGCTGAGAAGTGAAAACACTGGCACGATGAGCTTTCAGCATCAAGCAACTGAGGAAGGTTAGGTGAGAAGCAAAAGCATTTAGAGGACAGCACCAAAATAGAGTGATAGAAATCAAAAGCCGCATTCCCGTTAAAGCATAATAATGATAGCAGCAACTTTTAGACATTTTCCATGGCAGCATACACTCAGAAAACTTGTGCTTTATACAAGAGAGGGCCCGGCAGTTCAAACAAAAATAATGGTAACACAAAAGAAATAATGTGTTCTGTGATGAAAACACCACCGGAATTTGATTTGCGGTGCAGAACTGGAAAGAGCACATAACAAGGTTTCTCCAAAGACAGCAGAAAGGAAACAGCGTACAAAGATAATACCAAAGGCCTATGAGCATCTTCGGAGACAGAAATGGCCGACAAATCCAGGAAGACAAGAGGCCAGGCAAGAAACTGGAATCAGGGTGTCACTGCAGTGCTGCTGTTTACTTGCAAGAGGCCTGCAAATGGGCTGGAAAAGTAGTGTTCCTGGTATTTCTATGAATAAAATTATCATTAATATCCAAGCGATTCCTACACTCAGAAAAACATTGACTTTACAATAAGAGAGAAAACCCCTTGGCCTAGATACAGAACTTGCGAGATGGAATAGATCCAGAAGCTAATCCTCAGTATACAACAATGCTGCTTATCTCCAGAGGGAAAAAAGAAAAAGGAATGGAAAAACAGCAGAAGATCATAAAGAAGATGATCCCGTGTCTGTTGAACTGCTCTTTCCCTTTCCAGCTCACTTTCTTCTTTTCAGCTCCAATCAATAAGAAAACTCATGGCCTCGTAGTGAAATGTACTTCTTGACCCATATAGAGACATCCTCTGCACACACCTGCGCCTGTGGTGTTTGGAGAAGCACATCAAGAGTAGCAAACTCATGCACACCATCCTTAAAATCAAGAAGAGGCGCATCTACGTTAACTTTCCGTAGTTCTTCTGAGTAGGCAATGGCTCGATCTCTCATAAAGTCATGCTCGGCAACAACTGTAAGAGTCGGGGGCATGCACTTAAGAGGTGGCTGCCGCCCAGCAATAAGAGGATTAGCAGCTGGGTGATCGAGGTTGAACTCTTCCTTTGGTAGGAAGAGCTTCCATGCCAACATGCACATGGTCTTATCATAGAAATATGAGCTTGCAAGCTTAATCTCAGAATGGGTGGGAGTGCTTCCGATAAAGAAAGGAAACATCAGGATTTGAGCCACCACCTTAAGTGGATCCAATCGCTTCCCGGCCTCTACGGCCTCTCTTGCCACATAATCTGCTATGTTCGCACCAGAGCTCACCCCAAGCAATACACATCTGCTCTGGTACCAATACAAAGTCAGGGGAGACCACTTCATTAAAACAGAAGGAAAAACACAGCCCTTGAAAACATTTGAAGTGGCCAACATGAAGAGAAAACAGACAGCTAATGCATATACAATGCTGGTGATCTAGTTAGAATCATGTAGCCAGGGTGATTTTCCGGAACAAGCACGATTGTTTACAGCTTAAATTAGGAATAAAGATGGATTCAGCTAGCAAACCACAATCAAATAGCTTCAAGAAACTTTTCTTACAATAGAATTATACAAGCATCATCAAGAGTTTTCAGTTCTTGGGGAAATTCTGCCAGAAACGCTTGGAAAATTTACATGTATTTCAGGTACAGAGGTAATATAGCCACTGGATTCACCCAATTGGGCCAATACCATGTAATTTTCCCCTCTTCAATAAAATAAGATCCTCGTTGTACAACATTCTCCAATTTATAAGTTAGATCTACATTGTATCATGGATCTGTGTACAATTGAGGACAGGAGATCTTTTAACAAAGCTATGTTTAGACCACTCTGTCCTGTAAAACTGGCAATACTCTTCAGCAATTTAACAAAACCACATCCCCTGTTCCGATTTAGTGCTGCCATACTCTCAAGCAACAAAACAATGTACAAACAATATATGGATTAATAATTAATTAAATTAAATTCAAAGCATACCCAGTTGAACATAATGCTTAATAGACAAGCAAACTCAATCTCCATAGGGTGAGAAAACAACAAAATGAGTACCTGGAAGTATCTCCATGAGCAGCCAACCAAGGCTCGACCATGGAAGCCCCAAAGCTATCAAATATATGGCTTTGAGCACCCAATCTCCCACAAACAGCCAAATTAGCCTGCTTCGCTAACCAATTCAAAACCTTGAAGCCATCTTCGAAAGCCCCAGGATACTTAGTCTCTGGTGCCAATCGATAACCAACAGCCACGACAATCACATCACACAATTTGGCTATTCTCCTGCAAAACGCATCGTTTCCCACCGACTCATTGCTCCCGCTGACAAACCCACCTCCGTGAAACTGCAACATCACCGGCAACTTGCGGTGAGATTTTCCCGCCGCCGGAGAATACCCACCGTAATTGGGAACTTGATAAGTGGAAGACAATGAGGAGGTGACAGCTGTATCGGGAAGGAAGATCCGGAGAGAGAGAGAAGAGAAGGGGTCGACATGGATGTCTTTGGTGGCGACACCGTCGGAAAATGACGGGTTGCTAGCTGCGATGGATTCGTTAGTCCGAGAAGTTATGCCGAAAGGGTTGGGTTTGGTGGATTCAGGGGTTTCGATGAGGCTTTGCAGGAGGTGTTTTTGTTGATATTTGAAGATGACACTGTAGAGTTTTACAATTAAGCTTGGCATCTCTACAGAGAAAAAGGGGAACGCCGGGATCTGGTTTTTCTGTTGATTAATGAAGGAGTTGAGGAGGAGGAGGAGGAGGAGGATGGGAGAAGGGGATAATAAATTTAAAGTCCTCGATCTATCCTCTTATTATCAACCAAGTCCTTCAAAGTTAGTTTTTGTTTTTTTCAGTCCTTAAATCTTCCTCAATTTATCTATTGAGTCCATCTCATTAACGTTATAAATATAGTTTTATAATGCGTTACTAGTACTTCACATTTTCTTATTTAAGTTAGCAATTAAATTTAGTTTCCATCCTACAAAATGGGAGCCTAATGTTGGCCCGAGGATGCATCTATTTCTAAATAGACGATTGAAAGCTGTCTCTAGAGACGACAGCGTAGAGGCTACCTCAATAAAAAATAAAAAATAAAATAAAATAAAAGTCGGACTCCATTAATTTGGCATTCTTCAAGGTCACAGCATAACTTTGTTCTATGACTTCAAGAAGGGTTAAGATATAGGTGAAGGCATTGCTAATCAAATCACCTGCGCATTCAAATATATTGGCACCAGCAAGGAAAATATAACATTGACGTTACGCAGATATTGAGTTTGAGTCAAAACATGTATTTTTTATAAGAGTTTTGAATAACCGAAATTTTATTCATTCATCTAGACCCATAAAATATGTTTTCCAATGAGTATAGTATTTGTCTTCGATAGGCATGACATAATATTAGAAGATTTGCGATCTGCACAACAAGTCTTGAGTTTGAGTCAATATGTGCACCTTTAATAAGTGTCTGGAACAACCGAGATTTTATTCATTCAACTAGACCCACAAAATGTGTTTTCCATTGAGTATAGTATTTGTCTCCGATGGGCGTGACGTGATGACAGAAGATTTACGATCTGAACAGTAGATCTTGAATTTGAGTCAAAACACGCATCTTTTATAAAAGTCTGGAACAACCGAGATTTTATTCATTCATCTAGACTCACAAAATACATTGTCTAATAAGTGAAGTTTCCTCACATCGATAAATAAAGGTTGAAAGTTATTCTTGTATTCTCGGTGTGTAGTGCATCGCTTGTGTTTGATAAATTGTCTGCGAGAAAAGTGTGGGAACCTCTTGGTGTAAGTGAAACACTTAGTTGTGTAGGAAAACACGAGTGAAAGTTTAATTATGTATATTTTTTTATTGTATTATAAATTTAGCCAAAATAATAAATTTGTGCAGAAATCCTGTAAAGTGAAAGTTTTCTATAAAATATAAGAATTTTAAATCGATATAAATTTATCTGTTTAGTAGTTTTCAATAAAATAACCATTATAAATTTATCATCATCATTAAAAAAAGAAAAAGATTCGGATATTTGAATTATTGAATTCACTGCATTAAGATTAGTTTATTTGATAATTCAATTTAAATCAAACAAAAACAAAATATAAATTATGACAATACCTGCAATAATCAAATAACAAAAATAAATAGTTCATTTTCTATCCACAAAAAGACGAAAACATAAATTGAAAATTCATCCTTATGTTATTTTTATTATCATTGTTGTAACATTTAAAATTATTATCAACATTATTATCTAAACTATTAAATTAATTAAATTTTCCTAAAAATCCTTAAAAAAACCAAAAGATTTTAAAAAAATAATCACTAAAATTATTATTATCATTGCGCAAATAGTAAAATCATAAAAATCATCTAACCAACAGAACAAATAAAAATAACAGAAACCACAAAAAAACGAATAAAAGGCAAAAGGGAGCAATATTAATTTTAAAATGATTACCAACATAAATTAAAATTTCAAGATTGAACCGATTAAAAATAAAAGCACAATAAAAAAACCAAAAACTAAAACTAAAAGCATAGATGCATAAATATGAATAAAAAATAAATATTGTTCAAGAATTAAAAAAAAATGAATTAATATCAAATAAAAACCTCCAAAATCAAACAAAAATAATTAGTTATTTTTCTATTCACAAAAATACAAAAATATAAATTGAAAATTCCTCCTTATGTTATTGTCATTATCATTGTTATAAGAGTTAAAATTATCATCAACATTACTGTCGAAACAATTAAAATAATTCAATTGTCCTGAAAAATCATTAAAAAAAAGCAAGAGAATTTTTTAAAAAAATAATCACTAAAATCATCATTATCATTGTGCAACCAGTAAAATCAGAAAAAATCATCTAATCCATAAAACAAATAAAAATAACAAAAAGGTTAAATTAAAAATGAATAAAGGAAAAAAGGAGCAATATTAATTTTAAAATGATTACCAATATAAATTAAAATTTCAGGATTGAACTGATTAAAAATAAAACCCCAACAAAAAAAAAACAAAAACCAAAAGTATAGATACATAAATATAAATAAAAAAAATAAACAATGTCCAAGAATTAAAAAAAAGAATTAATATTAAATAAAAAATTAAAAGAAAAAGGACAAAAATGAAGACTAAAATATATAATTAATTCCAATTGAATGATAAAATTGAAACAAATTAAAACCTTGGGACCAAAATAATAATGATAATTGCTGAGCTATTTTATAAAACAATTAAAAGAAAGAGGAATGAAATGAAAAATTGTATATATGGCTAATTTCAATTGGAGGACCAAAGTAAATAAATCAGAACATCTGTACCGAAAAAAATAAAGGAACCAAAAAGAAATTAAAAATCAAAAGAATAACGACTGAAATAAACACTACCTTATATAATAAGTTTTAATTTTAGGGTACAATTGAAAATAATAAAGCTTTCAATTAAAGAAATCAGTAATAAAACCGAATTCAAAACCTTAGGGACTAAATTGAACTTTGTACATATATCAGGGACCAGTACAGACTCTGCGGCGTCAGGAGAGAAAAACAGACAACGGACATAAACCCATCCGCCTTTGCTTACCCGAACACCTATGATGGAAACACACCGCGACGATAGACAGAGGACATGGAGGCACACCTCCTGACATGGCGGAAATGAATTTTTGACTACCTTAATAATCTGCACGCGCCGCTTAAACTACACGAGCGCATGAAACACCCCTAGCGCGTAGGGGAGACGTGCCAACAATTAATCCAAAAAAATAATAAAAAATAGACTAATGACCTATACGCCCCTGAAGCTACTGATATTCACGAAAAAACCGGAGGGAAAACCATGTCCCTGCTCCCGCTTACTATACGCGTTTTTGTCGTTTTCAAGGGTTTTTTCTATCGATTCAGTGTGCAAAAAATGTGGAAAAACCGAAACAGCCCTTGGTTCATGCGTCACTATTTTGTCGTTTTCGGGGATTATTTGTGTCGTTTCACTGTGCAACAAATCCGAAAATACCGTCCATGTCCCGTGGAAAATCCGAAAATACCCATGTTTACTATATGCTATTTTGTTGTTTTCTAGGAATAGATTCGTTAATATCCTGACAATGACTCTTAAGCTACAATGCAGTCCACAGTAAAAACAACACAACAATTATGTTTTAGTTATATATATATATACACATCCTCATGCTTCTGGTATGGGAGCAAGGATTGTACTGCGGCAAACAGGCACTGATTAAGCAGGCTATACGGATTCATACATGAAACCTCAAACCGATCAAACAGAACACAGGTGAAAATTTATGCCATTCACTTCAATCCAACATGTACAATACTATGAGTATCGAAAATGAAAACAAGAACAGAAGAAAGTCCCTGATATTATTTAATGGAAAAACAAAATTCCTTTTCAAAATTTATAAAAGCCTGCCATCAGACAAACATGTAGGATAATTTACAACAAAAGAAGAACAAACCCTTCCTAACCCTTCCTCCTATGTCCTAAATAATCAGCTAATCAGGCTAACCAGCTGGTGCTGTCTCTTGAATACATCAAGCTGCTCTTTCATCTCCTAACCTCTCCATCTCTTCCCCATCGTGTTTTGGCTTGTATATATTTTAATAAGAAAACTCATGACCTCCGAGGGATATATACTTTTTGACCCATATAGTTACATCCTCGGCACATGCCCGGGCCTGTGGTGTCTGGAGAAGAACGTCAAGTGTAGCGAACTCATGCACAGCATCTTTATAATCAAGAACAGGCGCGTCCACGTTAACTTTTCGCAGTTCCTCGGAGTAAAAAATGGCCCGGTCTCTCATAAAATCATGCTCCGCCACAATTGTTAGTGTCGGTGGCATGTACTTGAGAGGCGGCTGTCTTCCGGCGGTTAGAGGGTTGGCAGCTGGGTGATCCAGGTTGAATTGTTCCTGAGGCAGGAAGAGGTTCCATGCGAGCTTGCACATAGACTTATCATAGAAGTATGAGTTTGCTAGTTTAATCTCAGAATGTGTGGGAGTGCTCCCAGTGAAGAAAGGAAACATGAGGACTTGAGCCACCACCTTGACAGGATCCAATAACTTCCCGGCCTCCACAGCCTTTCGTGCCAGATAATCTGCTATGTTTGCGCCAGAGCTCGCCCCAAGCAATACACATCTGTTCTGATATCAATATCAAGTCAGGGAAGACTAGTTCATTGAAACAGAGGGAAAAGAAAGCTATCGAACAATTTTAATGTCACCAAATTGTATTTTTTTTTTAACTTTTGGGCAATCTTTTACCAGGTTACTGGAACAGAATCAGCTTATAATTAGTGAATTAATCAACAATAACAAATAGATGAGTAAATAAAACTTTAAATCAATGTGATTCTTTTCATATTAATATATATATGATGAACAGAACAGGCGAGTTAATCCGAGTGGATACCTGGAAGGATCTCCATGAGCAGCTAACCAAGGCTCGACCATCGAAGCACCAAAGCTATCAAAAATATGGCTCTGAGAATCCAATCTTCCACAAGCAGCCAAATTAGACTGTTTTGCTAACCAATTCAGAACCTTGAGCCCATCTTCAAAAGCGCCCGGATACTTGGTCTCTGGTGCCAGTCTATACCCAACAGCCACGACAATAACATCACACAGTTTGGCGATTCTCCTGCAAAACGCATCGTTTCCTGCCGATTCATTGCTGCCGCTCACAAACCCGCCGCCGTGAAACTGAAGCATCAAAGGCAACTTCCGGTGAAATTTACCAGGGGGAGGCAAATAGCCGCCGTAATCATGCGTTGAAGGCAACGGGGAGGTGACAGCTGTGTTGGGTAGGAATATGCGGAGGGAAAGAGAAGAGAAGGGGTCGACATGGATGTCTTTGGTGGCTACACCGTCAGTAAAAGAAGGGTTGCTGGCGGCGATGGATTCGTGGGGTCGCGACGATACGCCAAATGAGCTACTGGGTTTCTGATCATCAGTGAGACAAGATTGAGAAAGGGTTTGTAAGAGGGTTTTTTGTTGATATTTGAAGAAGACGCTATAGAGTTTCACGACCAAGTTTGGCATCTTTATTACTAGAGAGAGAGAGAGAGAGAGAAGATGAGGCAGAGAGAAGATGAGGCAGAGGATTCAGGTGGAGACTCACCTCAGCCACCAAGGAAGGAATTGAAAGAGTTTTAACTAGTATTTCATTTTTTTATTTTCCATGGAGCTCACGCCATTGATGATGTGAAAATGAAAGAGGAGACGAATTCAATTCAAAATTTATGCATTTTCAAAGCGTGTGAGCGACTCGAGGATACGAGAAGGGTCAGCGCGACAGAAGCTTATGACGATACAGTTTCAGGATAGGAGAGCAGGTGGTTAAACTTCACTGCCTCCATTTCAGAGAGAGAAACAAAACTGTGTTTTTCATTGGTTGCTATCTTTGACAACTTCCGTGAAAGGGTGTGTGTCGTGTTCATACAAAAGAAAAAAAAAGTAGAAATCACGTTTTATAATTTTTTTTATTTTAAAATAATTATTTTTATTTGAGGTTTATTTTGATAAGTTGATATAAGAATATTTTTTAACTAAAAATATTTTAAAAATAATTAAATAATGCAATTATTTTATATTTAGGAGGGTGGGAGTGGAAAATGCTTTTAAATTGTTTTCTTAAGTATTTTAAAAAGATTTTAATTTAAATAATAATAATAATAATTTTTAGTATTCTTTAATAATTTTGAGGTGTTAATATAAAAAATAAAAGGAGAAAAAATAATTTAATGTATTTTTAATTAATAATATTCTTAGAAAGTGAAAGGTACCATAATATTAAAATAAGAAATACGCTAAGACGGATTGTTGCTGCAATGGACACCAAAAAAAGAAAGAGTCCTGTGAGCAAAGCAATTGTAGTCGGTGGAATTTTATTTTGGATTTTTTCGGGAAAAAAGTTAATAACTTTGTTTTTCGTGGGCCATAGATAGGATCCTGACAATTAGTGTTGTGAAAGACACGCGGGACAAGGTGGACTAAATTCATCCGACAATTAACCCATTATTAGCCATTCAAATATAAATATAAATATAAATTAATTTAAATATATACAATTTATATACAATTAAAAAAATAATTTGACCAAATGAATAGTCTAAAAATAACATGAACAACGGATAAAAATATAATTTTAAAAAAAACTCAAGATAACATATTTTATTTTAAAAAAACTTATTAAGACGACAATATATTGTATTGACTCGAGTCAACCCAGGTTAATCCTCTAAATTCATTCGGACAGCTTATTTGGTTAGAGAGGAGGGAGGGGTTTTGGATTGAGACCCTATATGGAGAATTATTTGGAAGTGGAAAGGAATGAAGCGTATCAGAATGTTTCTATGGACTATTGCCGATAATGCTATTACGACCAATAAAATGTGGTGGGGAAGAAGAATATCAAATAATAGATGGTGTTGTCATTGTGTTGATGAAGTGGAAATCTTAACTCATGCTTTCGAGATTGCCCTAAAGCTTGGAGAATTTGGGAGGTCTTCGTCGGGGTCAAGGATAGGGAGTTGTTCTTCAACCAAAATTGGTTTGCATGGTTGATCTCAAATTTATCCTCCAAAAATAGATTAATGCGATATGGGGATTGGAAGTTGGTTTTCAGCGTATCTCTATGGTATATTTGGAAGGAGAGATGTAGAAGAATATTTGATAGGGGTAAGGGTAATTGGTTTGGGAATGCCCTTGCTATAAGAAGAATGGTTGGGTATAGTAAGAAATTGCAGCAAAGTGGATATGGAATAAATGGCGGCACAAAGGTTGATCAAATAGGATGGAAGTACCCAGTGGTGGAATGAATCAAGCTTAACGTGGATGGGTGCAGTAAGGGTAACCCAAGGATAGCAGGTGCTGGAGGAGTTATGTGAGACCATATGGGAACTTGGACAGGGGGTTTTGCGAGAAATATTGAGTTTTTTTCATCCATGACTGCAGAATTATAAGCTATAGATGTTGGGTTACAACTTGCACGGGAAAAAGGGTTT
This sequence comes from Salix exigua, assembly GCA_032356905.1. Classification (NCBI taxonomy): domain Eukaryota; kingdom Viridiplantae; phylum Streptophyta; class Magnoliopsida; order Malpighiales; family Salicaceae; genus Salix; species Salix exigua. Next base: position 10,041,894 of record CM063595.1, on the reverse strand, counting down.
AGGAAAGTAGTTTTAGAGTCAGATTCTAGAATTGTAGTTGAGATTATAAATAGGGATAATGTGAGGGTAAATAGAAATTATAACATTGTTATGCAAATTAAATCTATGTTGGGTAGAGATTGGGCAGTGAGAAAATTTCATGTTTATAGGGAGACCAATTGTGTGGCTGATTGGTTGACTAATTTTGGGCCAACTAGAGATTTGTTAGATAGGAGTTTATACTTTGTTGTACTATGACCTGATTGGGTCTACTATTCCTAGTTTAATTTAAAAAGGTGTTATGCCCCGATCATTACCAAAAAAAAATTTCATCTAAATTCATGATTTAGGTCATGAGATCATAACAACTCCAAATAAAATAAATTACAAAACTCAATTATCAATAAATATATTATTGAATGATGAAATAAAAAAAATCAATCTAAAAAATAACCTTTCCAACTAAAATTATAAATTTAAACAAAATTATAAAAATATCAACGATAGTCTCATGGGGCTTTTTTTAAGATATGACTTCCTAAAATTTTAACATAAAATATAATAATATGTCAAGTAACTCCTCATAATATTTCAGTCTAATTTAATTGTCGGGTTGAAATATACAATTGATACCATAGATAATTTAAAAAAAAACACTATTGGACAAAAACATAATGATCGGAATGGAACTAGATCATCCTGGATAAAATTTGGATATAATTTATAGAACAAGTTGAGTGAATAGAATCTATTTCAGTTTGTTCTATTTTTTAAATTAAAACATTATATATTGGTTATTTTGAATGAAAAATAACATAATTAACAACACTGAAATGAAATACTATTTATGAAATTAAGTCAAGGAGCTATTCTCGTTTTCTTTAATAAAGTTTTTTGTTCTTTAAATGCTTCATTTTTTCCTGTGTTGTTTTTAAATGATAATGATATATAAAGTATTTATACTTTGAGAGGTTTTTTGAACCTTCACTTATTTTTGTTTTTCAATTAAGTAATTATTCTTATAAAATTTAATTAATAAAACACCTTTTTTTGAAATAAATTATACTGATATTATTTTATATTCTATCTTATTTGAGGACAATAACATTTAAAATACGTATAATTTAAGCATTGAATGAAGGAATACAAAATCTAAGTTTAAAAAGGATAAGGAATTGCTTAATGTGTGTTTGATATTGTTTTTGCTTTTGTGGTTGAGGTTTTAAAAAATTAGTTTTATAAAAAATACTTTTAGTTGCGATTCATAATTGAAATTGAAGTGTTTGGTTAAAATTGTGGTTGAGTTTGAAGTTGATAAAAAAATCTCGTGTGTTTGGTTATCATATTTTTCATATTGCTATCAACTTGTAAAATTATTTGAAATGACACACACACACACACACACACACACACACACACAAAGAGAGATATGTACATGTACATGTACATGTATATATTGTTTTTAAAATTTTGTAGATTAATAATCATAACAATAAAATGTAATTAATAATTCATGAAAAAAACAAATATTTGTTTTTATTCTCTCATCAAATTACTTGCAATTTCATCATGAACTAAATCCATACGTGAAGGCCTCTGCGATCCCTGACTATTTGATCGTGGAACAACATGTGGTAAAATATCATCTTACATAAAATTAGGATTGCGAGACGAAAATTATATTGTGATCACATTCAAGTATATTTATTTATATTTTAATTAAGTATTTATATTTTTAGATTGTTTTGATATTAAAAATGTATTTTTTTATATTAAAAAATAGCTTTTAAAAAATAATAATAAACCATACTCCCCCCTTCAAGTCCCCGCCCCTCACTCGCTTTTCCAGTCTCCTCTTTCAAATAAGTAGCTATTAATTTCTCTCTCTATCTCTAGAAACCCCTCTGGTCCCTATCTCTCTCTCTCCAATAAGCAACTATTAGCTGTTTTTCATGAACTTGTAAACCCCTTTAGTCCGGTCTCTCTCCCCAATAATTAAATGACATAAATGATAATTTCAAGGAATACGAGGGTGGGTGTGTCAATTGTGGATAAAAATTACAAAACAAGAGCAAGTAAATTAAAATAATTAATGCATGCAATTAGGATAAGCTATTTTTTTATAATAAAACCTAAGCTTTGTAAAATATTTGACGAAATAAAATAGATTTAAAGAATCTTGAGAAATTAAAAATTAAAAAAGTCTTTAGAAAGTCTTGGACCCACTTTTAAGCTGTTGGAGGACACAGACGGGCTTGTGTAGAGCCAGAAATGGGCTGAAAAGGACAGGATGGGCTTGAGAGTGGAGGCTTAGAGCGGTCGCCAATGTTTCGGAACACTGGAGAAAATTGGAAAAGCCCGAATCGTCCCTTTGTCATAAGATTAAAAAAATGACATAATAAAAAATCTTAATCCACTTGGTCAACTCACCAAACTCATAAATCAAGTCATGAGACAAAAATAACCTCATAAAAAAACAACAACTTAGATCAACTAAGTTAACTTGTCAAACTCATGATCTATGTAATAAAATAAAATAAATTATAAAGTTCAATTCTTAATAAATTTATTGTTGAAAAACATTAATCTTAAAAAAAAGAATACAATAAAACACTCTAAGTCTATTCAAGTTAACAAATACAATTTGTAACCCAATTAGACCTAAATAATCTCATAGTAGACAATAAATTATAAGATTTAATTCTTAATTAACCCAATATTAAAAAATACACAAATTAAATAAAAGAAAATTAATAAATTCAATTGAGTTAATTGTGATATGGGTCAAAAGACTAGGATAATAAAATAAAAAATAAATAAATTATTTATGCACTTGGTTATTTTTGGAAATGAGGCTGGCAATTAATGATTAACCCAACGAAACCAAAAGTTATAATCATGTTAAGCTCTTAAATAATAATAATAATAATAATAATAATAATATATTAATTTAGTGTTTTTTATAAGAAAAACATGTCGAGTTAAAAAAAACAAAAGCATCTTTAATTATTATTATAATAATAATTAATTATTATTCTTAGTTTTACTAAACAGATAATTAACAAAGCTCCTTGGCCAATGGCTAGTAGTTGTAACTTGTAACAACAAATCTTCAACCACTCTCCAGTCTCAATCCAAGAAAGCAAACAACCATGGAAATCACACACACTCAAAAGTCAAAGAGAGGAGACGATTGGCGTCCATGATTACACAGACTGAGAACCACCATAGACAAGAAGAAATCAAACCCTATTTCGAGATATTTACAGAGAAGACATGGGCATGATGAGGTCAGAGGCAGTTGGATCGAGAGAAGCAGCTGCGAGCAGCTCTCGATCGTGTTCAAAAAAAGCCATGTCGTCTTCAGTTAAAGTCACCCAAGCCTCGATTCCTACACCATCTTTAGCGTCCATAATTGAAGCAACATTGTTGCAATCCCCGGCAGGAATGGTTACCCAGGTGGGCTTTCCCCACCCAAAATCGATACCGTAAAATGGGAAACTGCAGAAACTGTTGCTGACATAAAAGTCTGCGTTACCTTCTTGAAGCATGCATGCTGCCTCTTGGAACGATTCACAAATAGCCATGGAGGCCTTATCTTCTCCAAGTTTCTTCATGTAGTTCTCACCGAAATCTCGCAACCCTTTCCTTATCTGACCAACCAGGCTCTGCAATTCAACCTCGCATTCTGTAGCACATGAAGCGAAATAACCCACGAGGTTTCCAATGGTGTGTTCGGGCAAAGGAGGCACCACTCTCCTGCGTAGATTCACAGGTTGTGAGAGGATAGAATATCTTAAATGCTCCGAGTTCGATCTTGAGGCGTTCATGGCGCATTTCCAAATCAGGGCCGTTACAGCTTCAACTCTTGTTGGCCATTGCACGCTTTCGCTGGCAGCCTTAACCTGAAGAGCAGCAATCTTGGAGGCATCAAAGACAAGTCTTCTTGTAACGCGTCTTTCGGGGATAAACTCGAGGGCTGCTGCAGGCTCTGCAACTGATATATTTTGCGGAGGAATTACGGATGAAGCGTTGAGTAAAGGAAGTACGGCACTGTCGCCGGAACGAAAAGCCGCAGCTGCCCAAGCCTTTATGAATGTGCAAAAGGTAACCGGATCAGCCACCTTGTGAGAGATGCGAACCCCAATCGCCAACCCCCCGCAGGGAAAGAAGTTTGCCTGAACAAGCACTAGACTACCCGCGAGTTCCTCCGGCGACTCAATCTCAGCAGGAATGAATTTTCTTATCACCTCTGCATCAGGCTTTTCAAGAAACTCGGAAAGAAGACAGCTGACTCGTGCTTCAACAAAAACAGCTCCAAGATCGTTGCATTCAATAGAGGCATCATCTTTGATTCTGCCAGCAAATGGGTAGAATCGGGATAAGGTTTCAGACAACGATCTCTTTAGCCGCTCGGATTTGTGAGCACCTGTGAATTTCTGCTGGAAGCTCGAGTAAAAGAGAACCAGAGGTTCGCATGCCACAGGAGCATGATGATCCAAAAGGAAAAGATTAAAACCTCGTAGGTGATCAGGGGTAGGAGAGGATGGTCTTACAGCTTCTCTCGTAATGATCTCGACAGCCATGATCTTCTTCTCCTATAGTTTTCCAGCAGAACTCACTAGCACGAGTACAATAATCTCACTTTGCGTTGGAGGCAGAGAAAATAAGAAGGGATAAGGTGTGGCCTGGGTTCTGATAAGGTCGGCCAGAACGAGAGAAAACGTTGCTACTGCGATGATGAAGGCTAAGAAACTTATCCATTAATAAGCAAAATAGGGATCAGATAAGCTGTCAATTACAGGGAGCTAGCTAGGTCATCTGCAGATTATTCATTTTTTTACAATAACACCCGGAATTCCTACTCGTACTGTCTTAATCATTCACCTACAAAATCAACAAATCCCAATAATTTAAGAGAATATAAAAACAACTTAACAGCTTAGAATTATATGAATAATACAGCGAACAGTTGACTAGCGAGTGTATTGCGGTAACGTACGGGTTAGGTCACAGAGGAAGCAGATCATAGAGAGGTTACCCCCGGATGAACCTGCCAGGTTTGATTTGTCTTTTTCGGACAGCTGAAATTGTTTTTTATTTATAAATATATCAAAATCATATTTTTTAAAATAATAATAATAAAAACTAAGACGAGATCCGGTAGCTCAAAATATCAAATCCAAATATAAAAATCAAAACATATATACATATATATATATAAAAATCAAAACATATATACATATATATATATATATATATATGTATATATGTTTTGATTTTTATATTTGGATTTGATATTTTGAGCTACACGTTTTGGTTTTTTTTATTTTTATTTTTATTATTATTTAAAAAAACATAATCCCCGTCCAAAATCAACATCATATTGTTCAAATCCACATCACGTGGTGCATATATATATAAAATTCAACGACCGTTCTACCGCGTGATGTGGCGAGTTTTTTTTATCTATATAAATTGATTGTTTATATATATATATATATATATATATATATTGTATTTTGCTATTTTAATATTTAATTAGTAAAATTATAATTGATAAAATATGTATAATCGAAATGGAAAGTGGGTCGTATATTTTTTATTCGCAGATAATGTAGGTAATTTTTTTATGAGTTGTTTTTTTTCCCCAGTAATATTAGATCTGACACATTATAAATAAAAATATTTTTTTTCTAGAAATAAACTGACATTTTCTGCGTGCTACAATGAGTTATTTCAATGTTTAATAACTAAAATTGCAATAGATAAAAATATGTTAGAAATGAGTTTCTTGAGTGGTATAATTAATATGCATGTCCGCGCATTAAGATAGGATTTTTTTCTACGTAGAAAACTAATTGATTTTTTACATGTTATAATTAATTGTTTAAATATTTAATTTGTAACATTATAATACATAAAATATGTAACAAATAATTTTTTTTTGCATCTTATAATAACTTATTTGCTGTCTAAAAGGAATAGTGCAATCGAAACGGAGAGTGACTCACATATTTTTTAATTGTAGATAATCGAGGTAAATTTGTCAAAAGAAAAAAAATTGAGTTGATAATGTAGGTTAATTTGTCAACCTTTTGTTTTTTTGAGTTGTATTTTTTCCCCAGCAATATTAGATTTGAAGTATTAAAAATGGAAAAAATGAAAAAAAAAAGAAAAAGAAATAAACTTAAACAAAAGAGTATAAAATTTAAACTTAAAGCAAATTTTTTTTATAAGATTTATTAACCATATTATTATATTAAATGTATTTAAGCATATTGATATTATTATTTTTTAAATCCCAGATCATTTTTTCTCTCCATCTCTCTATATATTTTTAGGCGATAATATTCAATAAATATTAAAACATATAATCAGTCTCACATACTTTATAGAGTAATAAAAATGAGAAGTGGTTTGTATATGTATAAATTATAGATAACCTATGTAAATTTGTCATTTTATTTTGTGTTTGAGTTGAATTTTATCCCCAGGTATAATTTAATCTCACACATTATAAATAAAAATATTGTCATTTGTTTTTAAAAATAAACTGAGTTTTTTTGCATGCTATAATTACTTATTTGCCATCTAAAAAGAACAGTGTAATCGATACGGAAAGTGGCTAGCATATTTTTGGATTGCAGATAACGTAGGTAAATTTGTTTGCCTTTTATTTTTTTAGCTGTATTTTTTCCAGTAATATTAGATTTGCAATATTAAAAATCAAAACACAGTAATTTGTTTTTCAAAAAATAAACTTGAACAAAAGAGCACAACATTAAAATTTGGAGCCAAATTTTTTTATAAGATTTATTCATCATATTATTATACTAAATGTATTTAAGAATAATGACATTAATTGTTTTTCTTTAAAAAATTCGCTGTCTTTTTTTTCTCTGTATATATTTTTAGACGATAATATTCAATAAATATTCAAACATATAATCAGTTTAACATACTTTAATTTGACATATATATACAGCTATATAATTAATTTTACACACTTTCAATCATATATTATTTTATTGTTATTATTAGGCGATAATATTGGATAAATATTCAAACAATTAAATTATTATTTTTAATTATTCTCATTCTCATTCTCATTATTAGCATTTAAAAAAGATTGTGAGTTTTATTTTCTTAAAAAATTAATTTTCAAATGATTATTACCAGGAATAAAATTTGAAGACCAAATAAAAAGAAAACTATTATTATTATTTTTCTTAGAGATTTGTGAATTTTATTTTTTTAAAAATTAATTTTCAAATGATTATTACCAGGAATAAAATTTGAAGACTAAATAAAAAAAAACCCTAACAAAAGAAAAGATAAAGGAAATACTCAAAACCAAACAAAAAAATATACATACATAAACTTGTACAATAATAGGGAATAATGCATAAATATATAAATAATAATAATAAAGGAAATCAATTTCAATAAAACAATTAAAAACATAAGGACCAAAATAAAAATAAAAGATATTATTGGTTTAAAGTGAAGGATTAATTTGACAACAATTCATAATTTTGTACCAAAAATATTAGAAGATTTAAAAGAAAAAACATTTAAAAGAAGAGGGATTGAAATTAAAGTGCAATATATATTGAATTTGAAATGAAGGACAAAATTGAAAACAATACAACGTGCTGCACTAAAACAATTAAGGGATCTAATAGAAAACCGAAAAATTCAAAGAAGAAGGACTGACATGCAAACTGCCTGTATATCAATTTGAATGAAAGGACTAAATTGCAAGCAATTGAAACTTCTATTACAGAAATCAAACAAAAGCCAAGGGACTGAAATGCATCAACAATAAACCTGGGGAACTGAATTTAAATCCGGCGCTGAGGAGAGAGAAAAGAGCACATAAACGTTCGACCGACTATATGAGCCTCTAAGTAGATTCGTTAAGGCACGCGCCACCCCATGAGATCCAACGAAGGGTTGCGAGTCGTTTCAATCGGTGGCGGAAAAATTTCCACCACCATATGAAGCCGCACACGCAGCTTGAATAGATCGCGGGAAAGAAATGCGCCGACGCGCCCGTACGGATGACTGACAGAGATGACGACGTGGAATAGTGACGTAGGAGTCAATTACGAAAACACCCCTGATGCTAATTCCAGGACTTTGTCGTTTCGGGGGCTACAGACGTCATAACACAATTTAAAAAATATTAAAAAAGAAAATACATGCGGTGGACCGGACCGGACCGAACCGGTCCGTACATGGTCAATTACACCCGTGCCCCTTAGCCTAAATCGTGTTTTTGTCTTATTATCGGGGGCGAAATCGGTGGAGCATTGTTCACAACAGAAAAAGACAAAAAAAAAGGTGGACGTGCACCTGCGAAGAATAGAGTCAAACTTTGAGTGTGTGTACAGTGCATGAACAGTAATATCTATTTTGTTTTAGTGTATTTGTTAATGTCAACACTCATGGCTACATTTCCAAACTCTTTGGCTGACCAACAACCATCCCCTCGGAATTTTTCCACATAATTTTCGTTAAACCCTTCAAGCTCTTTCCTTGTTCGATTGACTCTGCCCTGCAAAAATACTAGCTGATGATCGTCCTCCACGGATGATGCTACGTTAATACTCCCCACGCAGTTACCAGCATAGTTTTCTGGTAAGGATGGCACAAACCTTCTGCGCATGTTCACGCTAAGGGGTAGAGTGGACTTTCTAGGCACGCTTGTTGGTTCCGACATGTGCAACCATGTGCGACAGTGTCAAATGTCTTCGTAGACTATCCAAAACAGTGACTAAGGGTATTGATAGCTATGCTAACTGTGAAAAAAATCGGCAATGCAGATTTGTATTGTTGTAGAACCGTCAAGAAAAATTGACAGTGTGGGTTGTCGACCAACATGGATTGGGTGACGGACTGTCCAGGCCAGACAGGAAAATTCATCAAGGGAACTGTCATAGACATTCGACAGTGTGGATGTGAATTCAGCAACATAGACAATAACAGGTTACATGCAAATACAAATTCAGCAGCGTGCAACAACGTGTGCAAGTCAGGGGTTCGACTTGACACGATTTGAAACTTGGACGAAGGACTGTCCAAGATATGTGAGAGACACAACAACAATCACAACAGAAACTAGCAGTTGAGGCTGTAGATAAGTGGCAGGTATAGGCATCCATGATCATGGGAGTGTGTTGGAGAATGTGGGGGCATGACGGGAGCTGCTACCGACCCACTAAGATCATGGGAGATCATGGAGGGAAAATTGTCCACTGCTTGGTAGAAAATTGGATCACTATGTTCATGGGGGAATATGGGTGAGATGGTGTCCCACTATTTCCTTAAAACTAGAAATGAGAGTTGTGTCTTGTAAATGTTTGTCTATAAATAGTTGTGACAACTCATGGAAGGAGGGTATGTAGAGCTTGAGATAGATATCTAAACTTGGTATAACATGCAATTTTTGTGCATAGCACAAATACGGATTTGTGTATAATTTCTTTTGTTTACGAGATTAATAAAGGTTGAGAAAGAATTCCTATAAAGCTTGTAATGCACTTTAATTATTTTTTATACTTGTATATTCTATTTGTCTTGCAACCAGGAAAAGTGTGAAGAACCTCTCCTGTGAGGAAAAACACTTAATTATATAGACAAATACGAGTAAAATGCCAGAAAAAGCTAAGTCTAGCATGGAATTGGGCTGCTATGACAGCACGCATGTACTGGCGGCTTTAGCCTTAGGAGTGGTAATCTTTGAACCATCAAATACAAATCTTTTTGCGATGCGCTCTCTTTTTTGCATCAGTTCCACTGGAAGCACTGAGATTGATAAATCCATCTGTGGGAAATCAGAAACGCCCATGAATTCTGGACTCGCCACCTCATTTGAGCTGAGAGCAGTTGCGGTCCAGCCCTTGATACATGCTGCTAACGTTGCTGCTTCTGAAATCTTGTGTGAAAGGCACACCTCATTTGCCAAGCCACTACAATCAAAGAAACTAGCTTGGTCAAGCAAGTAACTGTCTATGGCTGCTTTATTGGATTCTGTAGAGCTTCAGGAAGGAATTGTTTTAACATTTATGTATCAGGGTTTTCTTAAAATTTCAGAGAGGACGCATTTGATTCGAGCCTCGATATATTCATCCCTGTGATCATTACATTCCAAGGAAGAATTGTAAGAACACCATAGGTCAAATCTCCCATGGTGAACTTTTCAATAGCAGTGCTCTACGACCCAGTGCTGGCAATGATTTGGTTTCTATATATACTTGCCACAAAATCTGGGCAGCACACAACATCTGCAGCCCTTTCAACATATCTTGCCTATAGTATCTAAACCTCTTCTGCTTATGCACTATGGCCAGTTGACTTGTGAGCATAGCGGTACATAAAACAGGTATGATTGTGGTGAACATTTCCAACAGATTCAAATTTGTGTCCAACTTCTCAATAAAAAAAACGATAAAGGTATGATCAAATTCATATTATGAACTATGCTAAGACATGCATTTGTCAAGTGCATGATCAATCATAATCGTACAACATTTTCAATTAAACCCCTTTATTTTCTGTATATAATTTAAACAGAAAACATAAACCTCAGACTATCAATTGCATCTAAACTTTTTTCAGAAATTATTCGATTTGCACGCTTACTTCATGTCTCTCTTCACCGCTAGAAGGGAGGCCATAGAATTCTGCTAGGCAGGCCAGAGCTTCCGAGTTGTTTTCACAAATTTTCCATAGGGATGCAACTTCTCCTTTAGAGACAGTGCCCCAATTCTCACAATCACCAAGAAAGTCTAGGAGCTTCTGGTAGTACGAGTCATAATTCATCACAAGAAAGGGAACCGGAAGCTCTGATCCAATTCTTTGTAATTGAATCAGTGTTAAGATCTCAAACATCTCATCTAAAGTACCAATTCCACCAGGAAGAGCAACTACAGCAGTCCTATCCGAACAACTACTCCTAACAGCAGCATCCACCAAACCATGCTTTCTTGCAGAAAAAAACCTACATTTTATTCAGAATGGTTCATGCAATTGTTGACTCACCTAAACTATAATGATTATGTGTCCAGCAACTGCAACATTTACCTGCATGTAAGATAAGTTTCTGGTGGCAAATAAGAATGAAAATTTGAGGCCGTCCATTCACCAGCTTCCTTAGCTATCTTAAATCCACCAACAGGCTTTCCTGCTTCAAGTGCGCCTTTAGTGGCAGCATCCATTAGGCCTGGACCAGCCCCGGTCCATGATGTGCAGTCCAAAAGATCTGCAACCTGCAGATTACACATGTAAATTCATCAAAATTCATTGTGGAAATTTCATCCAAGGTGTTTCTTGAAAATGTTGAAGACCAATAGTTAATGTATGCTCTATAAAAATATATAGGGACATGACAAGCAGGACAAGAATTGATATTACCTCTTTACCCAACTCTAGTGCTTGCAAATAATGCGGATGATCAGGTCCCATTCTTGAAGAACCCAAATAAACAACCCCCCTTCCAAGCCTATGTACGAGTTCATAGCATCTACTTATCTCTCTTTTGATCTTCAAGAAACACGAAAACCAAATTATCAAATAAACATTTAACATTTTTTCACGACTCCATACAATCAAGTAAATGGCCAGCTAGTCAATATAGCAAACAGCAGTAACCAGGAGCACAAGATTGACCTCAAAGTATTTTTTAAGGAAAATCCAACAAATATGTTCTGTTGGATAGTAGCATTTCCATAGAAATGCCCACATTAGAGAGAATATGGCAGACAAGGTATGATCGCAAATCATGTCAAGGAGACATCACAGGCTATATTCCTGGTATTCCCAGGAAATAGTCCAGAAGGAAAATCATTTTGTTATACTAAGAGGGTGTAACTTAGATGCCAGATAGGCTGAATTGAGGGAAAGTTTTTCAATAATCAAACTTGGAATACTGTGGAGTTCACTTCACCAACTGACCTGGACAGAAACTGCAGCTGCAGACCCCATGTAAAGTTATATAGCAGCTATAACTTAATGTGCCCAGTAAAAGTATTCCATGGATCCTGGTTATCAAAGAAAGGGGCTGCCAAAGACTAACGGGAATTATGATCAATTAGCGTAGTGCTTAAGCCTTGCATAATTGTTTTTACAGAAGATTCACTGGGAAATTATTAACATGCTTATTAGCTTCAATGGATTAAGCAAGGGAGCAGAAACCAAAATTTTGTAGTAAATGCACTCACTGAAATGCTGAATCAAGATAAACTAGTAGCCACATTGAGATATTTTGATAGCTCCCTAAATTATTTTTTGACAAATAAACAAGTTTGCTGCAAGAATATCAACAACTGGGAACCTAGAACGAGTTTCCTTATCCATTAATGCTTACATTGCCAAATAATCTGGATGTCCACTGTTTCTTAAGAACTCTACAAAAGAAGCAACAGCTTATGTTAGAACAAACCCTACTGTTTAGAATCAGGGCCTCCAATTGCAGAAAGCAATGATATTGCCTCTAATACTTTAATAATCAAGCATCGTCTGCTCCATGTAGTTCCTTCTTGATAGTCACTTTACCATTTCCATACTTGAAATCCATTTCCATCACTCAATTTCCAACACAGGCACTAGCTGGACAGCAACAACCTTTGTGTCGAATATTTTGCATCCCAAAACAAGTCCAAGAAATTTCGAAACCATTTTCATTCTCTCTCAGTCAAAATTCTCCATTTCTATGTTGGTTACCTATCTTCTATTGCTTCTATTAACCATAGTAGACAGCCCCACTAGCCATACTCTATAAAGCAACCACAATCGAAAACAGTCGAAGAGATGAAAGGGAAGTTAATTACAAATTTAATAAGTTAAGCATTTGCAATATACTAATAAATGACACAAACTGAAAGGCCAAAGACCCTCAAGCAGAAGCAGAACACTTGTGGAGGAAAAACTGCACAAGAGAATAATTAGAAAGTGGGATTACCTCGGTCGGGCTTGTTCTCTCATCAAAGTCAACCAATTCATTCTTGCAGAGTGAAACTCTTATTTTGCAAGGCTTATTAAATTCTGAACACATAGTGCTAAGATTAAACCTCTCTTTTCCACATAAGGATGGAAACTTTCCAGTATTCCTCACCAAAACATGAGAACCCAGTGAGCACCCAATTGAAAAACCCATCTTTGTATCTTCAATACGAGTCGAGATAAGTTGCATGCAAGGAAGTGGGCAAGCACGCATTAACTGTAACATGCAAGAAATGAAAAATAGAAACAATGGAGGTCAGCTTTTGCAAGGTGGGGAATAAAGATTCAGGGTTTCAGCAACTTGCGCTGCCAGTTGCTTAATAAAGCATTGATGCCTCAGAATCAAGTGGGTTGTCAGTCGAAATCCAATAAACCAAGAGTTTGTTCCACATAGAGATTGATTGATAGCAGTGTTTGAAGGTTGGAATCTATAGCAGACAAACAGAGAAGGATTAAGAACCTCCAAGTTTTATTAAGTAGATTTCAAACGTTTAAAAAATCCCTAATCGTATTTTTTTTTATTAAGATTTGTTAACAATTTTGTCAAATTTTATTTCCAAATTAATACGCACGTCAGTCTGACAATGTTGGTGTTTATCAAATATTTTACCAATTTTCTTTAAATTTACTCCATTTTAGCATGTTCACGTTAGATTTGTCTCTAAGAATTAAATTAATTATATAATTTTATCAATCGTCTCTTAAGTTAAATAATTCGTTTTATCATGGATTGATCTATGCTATTTGTCTTTCAAAATTTTGAAATGGATCCTCGTGCACAGTGTATGAATTCTCTATTTAGTGTAATTTGACTCCTTCGTTGGATTTTTTATTTA
>CM063595.1:9913055-10027571 GCA_032356905.1 Salix exigua | reverse complement strand
TAGACGAGGACGGATATAGGAGCCCATGTAGACTTTGAGTTTTAATTATTGATCAAGTCAATGTAGAACTCTGTCCATGTCCCTACAAGCTTCGTCTGCAGCCTTTTTCAAACCATCATTCTGTAAATATCTATAAAGCTAAAGACAAGCTGGCCCGAAGTGTCACAAAAGCAGATTTTGTGTTTCGCAAAAGCTAAGGTAAAGAAAATTATTAAACTCCTCAGCAGTAATAGTACCATTGCCTTTACAATCTTTTATGGTTGCTCTGTGCATGGCTATTTTTTGACTCCCAATCCCCATTGACCCTTCCGAGCTTAATAATTAGTTTATCAAATCAATCTATGGATTATAGGAGTCAGCGATTTATTAAAAAAAAATTATTTTATTCCTTCAAATAATATTTTGATATTCACCCTGCAAAATTTATAGGTTTTTCGACAGAGACAAACGAGTATATAGTAAAAGTTGGCTCTTCTTTTTCCACCTTATTGGTTCATCTTGAGTCAAGCTCTTTTACAAAGGAGATAAAAGCAGAACCACAAATCTTTTGATTTGTTGGGAAAAAAGAAGATTCCCAGGAGAAAAGAAGGATATAACATGAGTGAACATTTCGCAACCTCTTCAGTCAAAAAAAACAAACAAACAGTGAAAGGTAAGTACTAGGTAGTGGAAGAAAGATGTGTTAGATGCTCAGCTTAACAAACAGTTATGGGGTTCATCAATCACTTGAAGTTCTAACAAGAAAAAGATCATAGGATTAGTTTGTGGTTTCCTTTCTATAATGGGTCTGTATTCTCACTTTCTGGTTCTCTGTCTGTTCTCTGTATCTTCTGTTATATGCCAAGTTACAGGTGAGTTCTTCTCGACTCTGCAACCCTGTTGTTTATTTCAAGGATATATTCTTTTCATTTTGTACACTGGGCTAGATAACAGTAAAATCAATCTATTTCTTAAGGAATGGGGATGATTCCTTTCTCTATTTGTGCTGCGAATTGGAGTTTGTAATACAGATGAAAATCCAAGAAATTAACACAACCAATTTCAAAATGCAGAATTTATCAGTATAGATTGCGGGGGCACGAGTAATTACACTGATCCAATAACTGGGCTGGCATGGATTTCAGACAACGGCACAATCATGAAGTATGGAAAATCATCAGAAACACAGATTTCAAATGGAAATATGCAGTATCAAAGACGGCGAGACTTTCCTATAGACAGCAACAAGTATTGTTACACTCTAGGTATCAAAGAGAGAAGACGGTATCTTGTCCGTGCCACTTTTCAATATGGAAGTTTGGAAAACGAAGACGCGTACCCCAAATTTGATCTCTACTTGGACACGACGAAGTGGTCGACTGTGGTAGTATTGGATGCTGCAAGAGTGTATGTGAAGGAAATGATCATCAGGGCTCCTTCAAGTTCAATCGATGTGTGCATATGTTGCGCTACAACTGGTTCTCCCTTCATATCCTCTCTGGAATTGCGACCTCTCAACCTTTCAATGTATGCGACTGATTTTGAGGATGATTTCTTCTTAGAGGTGGCAGCCAGAGTCAATTTTGGTGCTCTAAGCAAGGATGTCATCAGGTTAGCTGGTTTCCAAATGTTGTAGAGAGATAGCATAGATTTGATCAGTTTTCGGCTCACTTTTCTATTAAATCTAGTTCTTGTCCAGCATAGAAACATGTCAGATTATAAAACATTTGCCTCTCCCAGGTACCCGGATGATCCGTATGACAGAATTTGGGAATCAGATCTTGCGAAAAGGCAAAACTACCTTGTAGGGGTGGCCCCTGGAACAGCTAGAATCAATACATCCAAGTACGTAGACACTAGGACCAGAGAATACCCTCCAGTTAAAGTAATGCAAACAGCTGTTGTTGGCACTGAACGGATGCTAAGCTATAGGTTGAATCTTGAAGATTTCCCTGCCAATGCTCGAGCTTTTGCATATTTTGCCGAAATTCAAGACCTGGGAGTAAATGAGACTCGGAAATTCAAATTGCAGCAACCTTACTTCCCTGACTACAGCAATGCAGTGGTAAATATAGCAGAAAATGCCAATGGAAGCTACAGTCTCTATGAACCCAGCTACATGAATGTGTCTCTGGATTTTATTCTTTCTTTCTCTTTTGTCAAGACCCCAGATTCTACACTAGGACCACTCATAAATGCGATTGAGATTAGTAAGTACCTAAAGATCGAACAGAAAACCGACAGCAAAGATGGTAAGCCTACAACCTCAGCTTATTACAGTTTCAAGTAATCGTAAACACTTTCTGTACGCAGAGTTCCAAATCATTATGTGTTTTGCTCAGTTTTTCCTAATATTATGAGAAAGAACGTGATTAAACAGTATTAGCTGTATGAATAGCTGCAACTTTAACTGGCAGTGACTGTTCTCAATGCCCTTCGCTCCCTGTCCGCTGAAAGTGCTTGGGCGAATGAACAAGGCGATCCTTGTGTTCCTGCTCACTGGGAATGGGTGAATTGCACCTCAACCACACCACCAAGAATCACAAAAATGTAACCTCTTCTCGCTCAGTTAATTCCAGATCATTTTCTTATATTTCATAATAGACAGTGCATAGTGGAATTTTAGACTCTTAGTGTTTGAAAAATGGTAGTAGTTGTAGTTGGTATGGATACTCATTGTTCCATTCATATCTGCTCATTGATTTTTCAACTAGAGTACTTTTTTTGCCATGATTAACTGAAGGCTACAGTTATGAATTCTAAGAAACAATAAACTCATCATTTCAAGGAAATTCATATGATATACTTGATCTAAAAGCTCATAGAACAGCCATTGCCGCAATATTAAAAGGTATTGCTAACTTGCAATGGACTGCTTAAATTTTTCCATTTAATCAAGTAGTTAATGTTTCGAATTTTCTTTGATCCTTATAAGAATGACTCTGCTGACCTGCTTAACAGTGCATTGTCAGGAAAGAACCTGAAAGGAGAGATTCCGCCTGAGATTAACAGCTTGGAGCCATTGACAGAGCTGTAAGTGATGTGCAAAAGATGAGTTGTACTACTTCATATTATGGTCCATCTTAATCCTTTTGTTTTCTCTTAGGTGGTTGGATGGTAACTTCCTTACAGGGACATTTCCTGCTATAAGCAATCTTCTTAATTTGAAAATTGTGTAAGCTTTGAAATTCACACTTTGCATCCCATCAGTTCATCCCAAAACTGTAGTTTCTGCTGGTGCATATTTCTGCAAATTTACCTGTAGAACAACTGACTAGTCCTTGCCTACTTTATTCAATGGTCATCCAGGCATCTGGAGAACAACAAACTGAATGGTCCATTGCCTAAGTACCTTGGTAGTTTGCCTAAATTACAGGAACTGTAAGTAGCACTCCTGACTTATTTGACTATCTCTATACACTATATATGATGATTCACACTTCACCAGACTCCTGATTGCAATATGAAGTGCAATTATTCTTTTGATCCTAGGCGGTAATGCTTCCATGACACTGCTATGATACTTAGTAACTGTGAAATGATTTTGTGACAGGTACATACAGAACAACTTCTTCAGTGGGAAAGTACCTTCAGAATTATTAACTGGAAAAGTTATCTTTAAGTGAGTGTTTCCAATTGCTTAATGCCATTGCTTACCCCTTGGCTTATATGGTAATAAAAGATTTGCCTAGTTATTGTTCCATAGGAAACTGGTATAGAGAATGAGATACAGATCCATCGAATAGTATGCCTCAGAACATTTACAAAGAGCTACGATATTACTCTCTTGCAGTTATGAACATAATCCTGGACTACACAAAGAGGCAGGAAAAAAGATGCACTTGAGGTTGATAGTTGGAATTTCGATTGGCACAATTGCAGGTCTATTGGGTGTTGTGATAGGAAGTTTACTTTTCTTGCGTAATCTTAAAAGAAAGACATCTCATCAGAAAAATGAAGTCCAAGGTCTGTACACACAAACACCCCTGAGTTATCTTCATGTTGCATCGCAAGTTTTTGTGCATTTCTCAAGTGCTCTTGAGTCTGTCAGGTAATTACTTGCGTGCTAGCACCAAGCCTTCGACTGCGTATTCTGTATCTGGGGGCTGGCATTTGATGAATGAAGGAGTTTCATGCTATATTCCGCTCCCTGAGCTTGAAGAAGCTACCACAAACTTTTCCAAGAAAATAGGCAGAGGAAGTTTCGGGACTGTCTACTACGGGCAAATGAAAGACGGAAAAGAAGTGGCAGTTAAGATAATGGCTGACTCGTCCACTCATCTGACGCAGCAGTTTGTGACTGAGGTAGCTCTATCTTCACCCCGCATAATTTGTTGGAGTTAGAGATTTGAAACTTTGCAGGGTAAAAGAGCAAGAAACTATCATGAACTGCCGAAGGGCTGGTTAATCAACTACATTATCGTGCCTGCAGGTTGCCCTCTTGTCAAGAATTCATCATAGGAACTTGGTTCCTCTGCTTGGATATTGTGAAGAAGAAAATCAGTGTATTCTGGTTTATGAATACATGCACAATGGAACTCTGCGCGATCACATACATGGTCTGCTGCAATCTGCACATAACAATTGCTTTATTTTCCACCCTTCTGTTTCTCTATTGGCAACATTTCGAATTAAAATCAATGAGATGACCTCCTTCTAATAGGTCCTGCCAACCAGAAGCGCTTAGATTGGCTAGCTCGTTTGCAGATTGCCGAGGATGCAGCAAAAGGTTAATACTGAACTTCTCGTTTGTTTATTATGCGTTAGTATTTGTTCTACAAGTTCACATTATAAACACATATTTAGATGTTTGTAGGACTTGAATACTTGCACACCGGATGCAACCCCAGTATCATACACCGAGATGTTAAGACAAGCAACATTCTCCTGGACATCAATATGAGAGCAAAAGTGTCGGATTTTGGGCTCTCGAGGCAAGCTGAAGAAGATTTAACCCATATATCAAGTGTGGCCCGAGGAACAGTCGGCTACCTGGATCCTGAGTAAGGCTCCTTCATCAGCTGTGCATATCCATCATTCTCTACTACTCCTGCCCGTGCTTAACCATTCTTGAACTGTTTTTCAGGTACTATGCAAATCAGCAATTGACAGAAAAAAGTGATGTCTACAGCTTTGGAGTAGTTCTCTTGGAACTGGTATCGGGAAAAAAACCTGTCTCAACAGAAGAATTTGGTTCTGAATTGAACATTGTTCATTGGGTATGCACTTCTTGTCATCACCATTCTCTTCAAAGGCATATAGTCATCTTTCTTGAATCGAAGCATATATGAAATCAAATTAAGACCTATTCATCCTCATGAGGAGTTGCTATCTTCTGCAGGCGAGGTCCTTAATTCGTAAAGGAGATGTGATGAGCATTGTAGATCCTGTTCTGATTGGAAATGTCAAGATGGGGTCCATTTGGAGGATTGCTGAAGTTGCAATCCAATGCGTAGAACAACGAGCAGTTTCTCGGCCAAGGATGCATGAAATAATTTTGTCCATACGAGAAGCTAACAAGATCGAAAACGGAACTGATGGCAGCCAAAAACAACAATCTGCTTGTTGAAAAGAAGAAGTCAAAGAATCTGCAGAGTCTATCCTTTATAAAACAGGAATAAAGATCGGCTTCAATTTAGAAAATAAAGGCAGCCTTGTACTAATAGGATACAAAGTCTCAATTTCTTTCTTTTGACAGTTAGAGTTAATGTATATAAATAGTGAATTGTAATTCTTCTGATTAAATACAACGGAACTGATCTTCAATACAATTTCTTCTTGATGCTCTTAATTTCTCATGGTATCAGAGCATAAGAAATCATATTAACCAAAAGATTCCGCAAAAACACCAATGGATAACAATGATGATTCAACCAGCATCAACCAAAACACAACACCACAAACCACCCTTCAAAACACAGACTACACTAACCATAGACCCTTCTGATCCTCTCTTTATCCATACATCAGATCATCCTAGCATGAATCTTGTACCAAAGGTTCTTGATGGAACCAATTACACCATGTGGAGACGCTCAATGTTGATAAGCCTCAGCGCCAAAAACAAGATGGGATTCATCAATGGAACCATAATCGTCCCTGCAGAAAACGATCCAAAACACATGTTATGGCAGCGATGTAATGACATGGTGTTATCTTGGATTCTTAATTCTTTAAATCAAGAAATTGCCAACAGTGTTCTTTATGTTGAAACCCCTTCTGAAATCTGGGTGGATCTTCAAGAGAGGTTCCTTTCAAGGTAATTTTTCACATCATTATCAGATTCAACGATCCATTGTTGAACTGCAACAGAACCAAGATTCAATCTTTACCTGCTATACAAAATTGAAAACACTATGGGATGAATTAAAGATGAGCAGCCCAGTCATCCAATGCTCATGCGGTGGAATGAAACAATTAACAAACAATGAAGAAAAGATGAGGCTAAGTCAATTTCTCATGGGATTAAACGAAAGCTACTCAACCATTAGGGGCTAGATCATGCTCATGCAACCTCTACCAACTGTCAAGAAAGCATACTCACTCCTGTGTGAAGAAGAGAAACAGAGAGGAATGGCCAAGCACAAAATCAACGAACAGGTCCATGCTATGAATGTAAAAAGAACTGGTTCTGTTCCACAGAATCGAAACTGGATGCCTGGATCATCAACGAGTCAAGGACCCAGAAAAAGACTCCACTGCACTTACTGTGAAGGAACCACGCACATAGTAGATAAATGCTTCTATTTGATTGGATTCCCTGTTGGTCATGCGCTTCATGGTAAAAATATCCAGCCTCAAAATCGATCTCATAAAATAAATACAATTCAAACAGTGACAAATACACTGCACAACAAGAATAGTCACACACTTGCTCAACCTTTGTAACTCACGGCAGACGAACTGTCACAAATCAAAGTTTTTCTACAAGAAAAATCCACTACATTTGCAAATTACTCAGGTAACAATAACTCCTGTAATTCATCAGATCAACATGTTGAATTCCTACAGTGGATCAACAAATCATATAGCCACCTCAGTCACTGATGAAAAAATTATCCCTACATGCTCCCAAGTCACTTTGCCGAATGGTTCCCATGCTAAAATTACTAGTACTAGTGTTGCAAATATTTCAAAAGATTTGCATGTTCATGATGTTCTTTGTGCACCCTCATTCCAAGTGAACTTACTTTCAGTCAGTAAACTCACAGTTGCCCTTAATTGCTCTGTCCATTTTTTTCCAACCTTCTGTATATTGCAGGACCTTGCTACGAAGAAGATGATTAGCCTGGGGAAGCTGAGTGAAGGATTGTATTACTTAATGCCACAATCACAATCACGTCTATCAGCACCTATCACTTGCCAAGTGACTCTGTCATCAACAACATTGTGGCACAACAGATTGGGACACCCGTCAACACTACCCTCTCAGCTCCTGTCGAAATTAATCCCCTCTTTCACTTATGACTCTCAACACTCATGCGAAGTGTGAAACCCGAGAATAAAGTATACATAGAGGTAGGAGATTAAGATGAAACAAAGGAAAAGAAAATGATAGATATAATTAAGATGATATTATTATACAAAATTTAGGAAAAGCAAAAAAAAAAAACGGGGACTATAAATACCCCTCTCTTTTCAGCCATGTTCAGCTGAAACCAAGTAGAGAGGAGAAGGAGAATTTCGAAATTCATCCCATAAAAATCAAGAGCAAACACCCCAAAATTTGTAAACCCATACAAGCCTTGGATTTCTAAAGTGAAAGAGCACAATTAGGTGGAGAAGTAACAAGAGAAAGTGAAGAAATTGGAGAAGAAAGGAGGAAGAGAGGCTAGATATTTTGAAGGAGAAGAAGGCTAGGATCCTTCCAAAAATTGTTAGATCCCATCCAAGTAAGGAGTTCTAACTTCAATTTCTAAGAAATTAACTTCAATTTAGAAGTTCTTGATTGTTTTTGAATTGGGAATTAGGGTTTCTAGCACAAAATGTTAGGGAAATGCATAAATGAGTAGTATTTCATGATTAAAGGAAAGACATGGCTGTTATTGATGAGAAATCAAAGATTGAAGATGAATTGGAGATATTTTCTTTTTCTCAAAAACAGGACAGTTTCGTTGCCCTATTTCTTAGGGATATTTGGACCTGAAAAACACATAATTAGGGTATGATCCCTTCATAGAAGTTGTAGCTGGGAGTGTTAGCTTTCCCGCAAATCCAACCTCATCTAATTTGGAGTTCTGTAACTCCAGATATGGGTAAAACTCTGAGGAGAGCTCAAGCTGTCACATATGTTGACAATTTCGGCCAAGTTGAGAAAATATCAAAGATTTAGCCATGTTAAGGAGAGAGAAAAAATTGTTCCTTTCCCTTCATAAAGTGTGTATTGATTTTCTGAAAAATAAAAGAAGAAAATAAAGGGGGTTAAGAAATTGAATTCATGATGTTCTATTTGGACTACAAATGAGCTGAAAAATTAAAGGATGATAATGAGGAATATAAGTGAGAAAGAGAAGAATTGGAAAAAAGGGAAATGAATAATATTACCAATTTTATTGTTGTTGTGTGTGATATAGGGAGTCATATAAATGAATAAATAAATGGTGGGTAATTGTGGTTTCAGGAAGAACCGCGGGTGAAGGACAACAACAACAACCGGGTAACACAAGTCGAACATTCACAGCAGGTGGGTACTTGGTACCTATATTCTCTTATTATATAATATTACTTACCTTGTCGGTTATTGAAATATAAGATATAATTTTGGTGCTTATTGGGAGGAAAAGGAAACGGGTAAAGGAAAGTTTAGGGGATGGAAAAACATATCTATTTATATTTTTATATATGTGTGTGTTTGTGTGGTTGTGTGTAAAAGAAACAAGCTAGTCGGTATGAATTATAAATTTGATTAACTATTAAATTTTGGAATAGTTAATGATATCGGCAGATGGCGTCGATATCGGCATAGTGTATAAACTTGATTAACTATTCAATTTTGGAATAGTTAATGATATCGGCAGGTGACGTCGATATCGGCATGATATATATATATATATATATATATATATATAATGTATAAACTTGATTAACTATTCAATTTTGGAATAGTTAATGATATCGGCAGGTGGCGTCGATATCGGCATAATGTATAAACTTGATTAACTATTCGATTTTGGAATAGTTAATGATATCGGCAGGTGGCGTCGATATCGGCATAATGTATAAACTTGATTAACTATTCAATTTTGGAATAGTTAATGATATCGGCAGGTGACGTCGATATCGGCATGATATATATATATAAACTTGATTAACTATTTGATTTCAGAATAGTTAATGATATCGACAGGTGACGTCGATATCGACATGATGTATAAACTTGATTCACTATTCGATTTCGGAATAGTTAATGATATCTGCAGGTGATGTCGATATCGGCAAAAAAATTTATTAGCCTTCTGAGATGAAAGCTCCTAAGGAAATAACGGGACAAGGATGAATTACTTTTGTTTTGTTTTAAAATATATATATATATATAAATAATGATAACCACGGTTAGGTTCATGTTAATATTTTCATGAAATTGATTAGTTGATTCCAGGACGGATAACTAGAGACACTATTGGAGGTCATTAGTGTCGGTTATGGTCTTTTCGAAGTGAAAAAAAAAGAGTAAAAGTAGTCAAAAAGAAATAAATCTTCTTTTTGTTATAACCTTAAAAGAGTGCATATGGTTGTGTTTCGAATCTCACGTGATTTAAGCAAATTGATGGATAGATTACTCAAATTCTTCTGAAACTACTGGTATTTACTAAATTGTTTCACTCATATGAAAAATTTATATTTTGCAGGTTCTTCTCATTCTCGTCAAGAATAAATTTTAAGTCTTATTTCCTTTTTGTAAAATAGAAACTTAGAAAGTGATGGTGACATGTTGTAAATTGTATGGAATAGTATATTTGTGAATTTTGTTTATGTAATGTTAAATTGTGTTATGTTCGATGTATATGTATATGTGTATTTATAGGTGAAACTTTCATGTATGAATTGGCTCTTTCAATTTTTATCTTTTATGTGTGATGTAAGATGGAGTTCTGAAATGAATATGGACTTGAGCATATTCTGGAATGAATCATGTTTGTTGATTGTATTAAAATGGATGTGAATAATTTGGAATCTCCCGGTATAGGGGAGACTATGCCGAAATTCCGTTAGAAATATCAGGAAAAAAAATCATGTTTTATCCACTCTGTTTAGAGGGGGGGTGAAATGTGGGTTGTTACACGAAGTATGTCCTCTAGCAAAACAAACAAGGTTACTTATCCCAAAAGTTTCATTCAAAGTATTAAATTTTTTGAGCTTATACATTGTGACATTTGGGGGGCACACAAAATTGAAACACATTTGGGTGCACACTATTTCTTAACCATTGTGGACGATTACACTCGTTTTACTTGGATTTTTTTGATGAAATTCAAATCAGAAATACAAATGTTGTTAAAACAATTTATTGCTTATGTGCATACCCAATTTAACAGCCAAGTCAAAAGCATACGCAATGACAATGGGATGGAATTCATTTCCTTAAAACCATACCTTTCCATGCATGGAATCTTACTTCAAAATTCATGTTCATACATACCACAATAAAATGGTGTTGTTGAACAAAAACATAGACACCTCCTAAATGGAGGTCGTGCATTAAGATTCCAAGCAAATTTACCATCAAAATTTTGGGGAGAAAGCCTACTCACTACCACATATCTAATAAATCGTCTTCTAGCACCAATTTTAAAACACAAATCACCATATGAACTCTTGTATGGAAAAATACCCACATATCATCACCTTCACGCATTTGGATGTCTTTGTTATGCCACAAATTTACAACCTTTGACCAAATTTTCACCACGCGCGCGCCGTTATATTTTTTTTGGATATCCTTCCAATCAAAAAGCATATCGTGTTTACAATCTTAGCACTTGACAATTCTTCACTAGTAGAGATGTTGTGTTTCTTGAACATATTTTCCCATGTACCATCCACACTTCAGAAGAACCACTTTCCCAAACACCTCTGTCCACTGTGACCCCTGCATCTCATGACAGTTCCATTCCATCACCGTTAATTCTTGCACCATTACCAAATGAAAACACCACAACTGCATCATCTGATTTCCCTACCATAAAACCAATATCTTTACCCATACCATCCTCACCACAATCACCCACAGCCCCACCTGTTCTACGTAGCAGTGAGAAGCCAAGACAAAAATCAGTTCTCCTTCGTGATTTTCATTATGTCCAGGTTAGTACATCCACTCACTCTGCTCCCACAACCAAGTCATCATCTTCACGATCAGGTACTCAATATCCCTTATCAAACTGCATCTCTTATCAGTCTCTATCTCCTGCTCATCACATGTTTAATAACAACATTTCAAGCACTATTGAACCAACATCAAATGAGCAGGCACTTAATGATCCCAAGTGGTGTGAAGCAATGCAAACCGAACTCACTGCACTGGAAAAACAGAAGACATGGTCTCTTGTTCCACCTCCCACCCATTGTAGACCCATTGGCAGCAAATGGATCTTCCAAATTAAGCATAATTATGATGGTTCAGTAGAGAGCTATAAAGCACGCCTAGTAGCTAGGGATTTAATCAACAAGAGGGCTTCGATTATCATGACACCTTTGCTCCAGTTGTAAAGCTAACTACTGTGCGTTGTCTTCTTGCACTGGCAACAGTACGAAATTGGCCTCTATTCCATATGGATGTCAATAATGCATTCCTACATGGTGATTTACTTGAGGAAGTCTATATGATTCCACCACCAGGACTTTGCAAACATGGGGAGAAGGTTGTATGTAGGCTTCATAAGTCCTTGTATGGCCTTAAACAAGCACCAAGAAACTAGTTTGCAAAATTCTCGGACTCCATCAAGACAACAGGATTCTCTCAATCACACTCGAACCATTCCCTATTTGTGCAAGAAAAATGTGTTGCTCTAACCATTGTTCTTATCTATGTAGATGACATGATCATAACAGGAAACAATGAAAAAGCTATTCAAGATGTTAAAATGTTCCTGCAACAACAATTTCACATAAAAGATCCCAGCAAGCTGAAGTTTTTCCTTGGACTAGAAGTGGCAAGATCAAAAGCTGGAATCGTTATCTCACAAAGAAAATACACACTGGAAATACTAGATGACATGGGATTTCTTGGAGCCAAACCAGTTGATTTTCCTATGGAACAGAATCTAAAGCTCACAAATGACCAAGGTGAAATATTAAAGAATGTTGCAAACTATAGAAGACTGGTAGAGCGACTAATCTACCTTACAATCACAAGGCCAAACATCACATATTCTGTCAATATCCTAAGCCAATTCATGCATGCGCCCAGGAAACCTCGTTGGGATGCTACTCTTCGTGTAGTGAAATACTTGAAGAAAAACCCAGGCAATAGTCTACTATTTTCAGCAAACAACCCTCTGCAATTAAAGGCATACTGTGATGCCAACCGGGCAAACTGTCCAATGACTTGAAGATCTACCACCGACTAATGTGTATTCCTTGGAGACTCCCTCATTTCATGGAAGACAAGAAAACATAAAACAGCCTCAAGATCATCAGCCGAAGTTGAATATAGGTCAATGGCCGCTGCAACATGCGAACTAACATGGCTTCGAAGCTTATTTGGAGACCTGCAGGTTCACTTAGAGCCAGTCGAATTATTCTACGACAATCAAGCAGCTCTACACATCGCGGCAAATCCAGTATACCATGAACAAACAAAGCATATCGAAATTGACTATCATGTTGTTCGAGAGAAGATCCAAGCAGGACAAATTGTCATGAAATTCATACCATCACAGCTCCAGTTAACAAACATATTCACAAAAGCCTCAGGGGGAGACAACTTCAAAAATTTAACAAGCAAGTTGAACATTCTAGACATTCATGCTCCAACTTGAAGAGGGGTGTTGAAAATAAGAAGTCAAAGAATCTGCAGAGTCTATCCTTTATAAAACAGGAATAAAGATCGGCTTCAATTTAGAAAATAAAGGCAGCCTTGTACTAATAGGATACAAAGTCTCAATTTCTTTCTTTTGACAGTTAGAGTTAATGTATATAAATAGTGAATTGTAATTCTTCTGATTAAATACAACATAACTGATCTTCAGTACAATTTCTTCTTGGTGCTCTTAATTTCTCAGTTCAAAGGCACAATCTTCTCGAAAAACATTACTTACAAGCTTTCTTGAAATTGAGAGCCCCGACTTATATAATGAGCAAATCTTATGCTCAAACTTTTCAAGTAAGCTCACTAGCACTTTTTCCACAATTCGAGATTCTGGAAATTCTTCTCCTAACAATCCTTGGAGACCCAAGGATTGGGTTAACTGGCTGAGTATGGCCGAATGGGCTTATAATACCTCTGAGCATTCTTCCACTGGGTTTACGCCCTTTGAGTTAGTTTATGGAAGACCCCCACCAAAGCTTCTTCCTTATGAACAAGGAACAACGGCAGTACAAGCAGTAAAGGATGAATTGAAGGACAGGGAACACATCCTCACTTTAGCAAGGGAAAACCTGCGAGAAGCACAGACAAGGATGAAGATGTATGCTGACAAAAAGCGAACTGAAAGAGAGTTTGAAGTGGGAGATTGGGTGTATTTGCGGCTGCGACCTTACCGTCAAGTGACTGTCGCCGTTAGAAGAAACTTGAAGCTTGCTCCGAGGTACTTCGGGCCTTACCAAATCATCCAAAGGATCGGTACAGTAGCTTATAAGTTGGATTTGCCCGAGGGATCGAAGGTATACCCAGTGTTCCATGTGTCCTGCTTGAAGAAAAAAATAGGAGATCGGGTTAACCCTAACCCTAAGTTACTCGAGATGATGAACGATGGGATATTATCCCCTGAGCTTGAAGAAATTCTCGACAGACGTCTCAAGAAAAAAGGGAACAAGGCAGGAGTTGACTTACTTGTGAAGTGGAAGGGTACCGGAGTGGAAGATGCCACGTGGATCGACGCCGATGAGCTCCGTCAGCGCCACCCTGAACTCGTGGGCGAGTTCATCTGAAGGGGACGGCTTTGTTACATGCCGAAGCTGAAGAGAGGAGAAGAGCAGCTGAAAAGAGGAGAAGAGCCGTAAATGATGGGTTATGTCTTAAGAGGAATTAGGGTTTGTGTGTGTGTTTTTATAGTGGGGGCTGAAAGTAAATGTTAATTACTTTAGGGGGCTGGAATTGCAATTTACTTTTAATGTTTTTTAAATTCTGTATTTCAATTCAGTGTAATAGGGGGTTAACTTGGGTGGGGGGGTTACGTCAGTAATGGGTAGTTTATTAACTGCTATTCCAGAACAAGTCTATTTAGGTCTCAGTATTTCAATCAATAGATAACAAGTATTTCCTTATTGAATATTTATTCATGGTGGAGGCACTGGCTCCTTGAATTGCCAGAATCAATCCTACGTATTTTACAATCATCATCTACCCATTACACAAAAAATCCCCAAATTAATTCAGCAGCTAACAATGGAGAAGTCTTTGATTGTGTCAGATTCCTTCATCTTCAACCCTTCAAATTGCCTTTTCAAATTCAAAATCTACATCTTTCTTAATCTCTCATCTCCTTGGAATTCAGCCTTTAGCTTATCCCAAGTTTCTTTGGCAGTTTTATAAGCCATGATTCTTGTAAAAAAAATCACTTACTGCATTATGAATGCAAGTGCCTTTAACCCTTTAACCTTTTGTTCATTGAAAAATTTCATTTGAGCCACGGTTGGATTGTTTCCAAGTGGTATTGGTTGTTTGTCTTTCTCCACAAACTCCCATGAATCAAAAGCCTTTAGATATGCCTCCAACTTCACTGCCCAAATTTCAAAATTCTGACCAGTAAACACTGGTGTTTTTGGTGAAAAAAATGCAAAATCCATTCTGAAAAATTCAACCGTGATTCGTTGAAAAAGAAGTTTAACCATTGTTGCTGTGAATCCTTTGTGCAATTGTTTTAAAGGATTTGAGAAGAGCAACTAATCCTTCTACTTCAAGATTTTGCATAAAAATAAGAACTCTCGTTTTTACTCCCCTTCCCTTCAAAGTTAATAATTTTGAAAAATATCATCTTTAATTCTCTTGTGTTTCACTCAATCCCTACTAAGATCAAATCAGCTCTGATACCATTTGTTGGAAAAATTCCTCATAAAACACTTCTGCCCTGTTTTGCAGAAAACTTGAGAACCAAGGCAACCAATAAATAAACACTTTTTTTATGGAATTTTTAGAGCAGAATAACTTAAGGTTATTGTCATCTCTTACCTTTATCTATAGCAAAAACAAACCTTACATGAATAATGATTCTAGTCTATTACAAATTCTTTGCTAAATAGGAAATTGAAAACTCTTTGTCTAATCAGGAAATAACTAAAGTACTTGATCAAAACACTTTGATCTTTATTGAAACATAAATAAAAACTACTAATGACAATCTTCAATCCAGTTGCAGTCTTGGAATCAAAGTCTTAGATCTTCAACATTTTTTACAGTTCATTCAACACACGTAAAACACTACCAGACGAACGTTCATTTCTTAAAAAAAAACAAGGACAAAAGCCTCCTCATGTGTAAAAGTAAGCAGCAAGCATCGGACTGCGGTGGTTCCACCGAGGATTTGCTCGGAAGATTGGATATCGTTCCGGTCCAATTTTAAAAACGATTGTTCATCACAGTTCGAAACACCCCGGCAGCTCCAGACAAC
Source organism: Salix exigua (assembly GCA_032356905.1). NCBI lineage: Eukaryota > Viridiplantae > Streptophyta > Magnoliopsida > Malpighiales > Salicaceae > Salix > Salix exigua. The sequence continues at coordinate 10,011,822 of CM063595.1, read as the reverse complement.
AACAGCAAGTTGATCCCCAACCAGTCAGGCTTCTGTTTCTGGTTGAAACAAGCTGCTAAGTCCTGAACTGCAAGTACATCGAGAACCCAGGTCGGGGGTCAAATCCCATTTCTTTTAGCCAAAGACCAGTCTCGGTGGAATTTTCTAGTCATTCTTCAAGTTGATAGTTGGAGATACTGACCGGGGCTTCAGCTTTCAACAATCAAGGTTCAAAAGGCTAGCTTTTGAGAGTGGGGTAGCAGAGGATTAAAAGAGAAGAAGAGAAAGCTCGACTGCTATAAAAGGAAATGCCCACTAACAAGCAATCCTACCATTTTCTCTTCAGTGGGGTGTTGCTTTTTTATTTGTTTAATTAAAAATTAAGAATATTTTCGCTCTCTTCTTCATATTTTCCATGATGCTTCAGCTGCTTGAACCTCTACCTATTTATTCTTTTTTTACTTTATGTTTCTGGCACTGTTTCATCTTCTAATTTCCTCCTGGAAGATGCTGAGTGATGGAATCAAAATTGTATCCTGAGAACATGCCTGGCTTTTCTTTTTTACATTATTTTTTCTTTTTTTTTCTTTTCTTTTCTTTCTTGTTGCATGACTGTGGTGATTAATTAATTACTAGACTTGATCAGTTTTGTCTTATTTGCTCGAGTCTAATCCTTTTGAATTTCAAATTAAATTAAATAGGAGTTGATCTGATACAAAAAAATTAATTTGATTTTTTAATAAGAAAATTAAAATATTATTATTTTAAATTAACACGATTTTCAACATATAATTAAAATCTTATATTATTTCACAGACCAACTGACCAGTAATTATTACAACTAAGAATCATAATGATTATAAAAATAAAAAATAAAAATGATATCACTACTCACTAGAATAACGATCTCGTGTTAAAATCATGATTCAGTCACTTGCAATCGTTTTGTTTCGTAGCACTTGACATTTCTCTCGGTAAGACTACAATAATAATAATAATAATAATAATAATAATAATAATAAAGCATACATATCCATATCAGAAATGGATATGTAAGGTTCCACGATTATTATTTTTTGTATAATATTTTTTACATTACTTCTTGTTTTCAAGAATTAAGAGGGTGATTCTCCCTAAAAAAAAAATGGAAGTACAGTTTTTATTTTAAGAAAAAAAGTTGTTAATTTTTTATTTATTTTAGATTTGAAGAAACTCAACTCATCTTTAGATACTTTTTGCAGACTTAACTTAAACGAGTAAAACTCGAAAATTTCTGTTTCAATATAAACACTCTACCCTCTTAGTTTCTTTTAGTACAAGGGGAAAAAATTGAAGTAAAAGTAAGAAACAAAAACCTGCATGGTTTAGAAAATAAATCGAAATAATAAATAAATGTATTTTTGAAATGAATTATTAAAATAGAGATGCTCCAGTCCTGCAATCAAATTTCAAATCCCAAACGATCCATCAAAGAAATTCCCCTTCCAATTCAATGGTAATAGGCACAATCCACACCCACAAAAGGTTTTGCTTTCACACAATAAAATACCTGACACATGCAGATAAGAAATGAGATCAAGGCACTTTGTAGATACACAAGACATGAGCTAAAATCAACAAAGTTCTTAGATCACATGTGATCTGTAGCTCCTTCATGAGACCCTCTGAATATCAGATACTATAAAAATTAACAAAATTACTTGTTTCACCCCCCCTCCATCTTCAATGTTGAGTTCAGCTGCTAACTCTTGGTCTGACCCAGTATAGAGTCCCCTGTGCAAATGGCAGACTTGTCAGCTACATTGATACACAGAGATATCATCGCCTGAACAACTTGACGTCGGCAAACAGAAAAACAAATGGTGGGGAAACAAAGAAATCGGGCATGGATCTACGGGAATATCAAGCTCTTGAGCATAATGACCTTCTTGCTGCTCCCAGACCAATCAATGGAATTGAGTGATTTTTACAGAACAAGGATAACACTATATCTAGCTGGACGATGTTGAGGTGGGTGTAGCATGGGGAACAAGGACTGCTTCACTGCTCGCAGCTTTTGTTGCGGCGATCTCTTCTAAGCGCTTCCAGGTGGCTTCTTGTTTTGTTTTGATCTCCTCTGCTTTTGCTTCATTTTCTTGAAACTGGCGCAAGCACTCCTCAAACAGCTCAGGGTCAGAATCTGCGAAAATCTTGCGAACATTAACTGTTAAGCTCTGCACCACCTGATTCCAGTGGTTACGTCCATTTTTCTCCAGGGCAGGAAAGATAATGGGGAGTATAACTTTGCTGTTCTGTCTGATTAAGTTCTCGATATGATCATTGTTCCATAAGTACAAAGCCCTTTCGGCCACCTGTAAGAGCAAGAATCAGTGAACTTACCTTTGAATTAGGAAACAAGTGCTGTGAATGATATGGGAATTAAAAGAGGTCAACCACAGTCAGAATACTTTTTCTTTTAGAAGAAAATGGTAGCAGAAGATAATCATGAATGACTTCACAATAAGAGCAGGCATCATCCCAAAGCCTCGTCAAGAAGAAGCCTCCGCTAATAAGACTTGATCCACAATATTCCCAAAAAAGGAAATTAATTCAGAAATGAAGAAACTGCTCCAATCCAATCCGCTTTAATTAATTAAAGCTTAAAGTTTCAGAGGCAATGTATAGCATTAATTTGCATTTGGTAGGTTATGAAGAGAATATATCTGAAGGAAGCCTAATCGCTAGTAACACTGGTACTAAGCCTCTACCTTAAAGGTGACCCTGCCATTGATAAAGCAATTCCCAAACTAAGAGAGGATCAAAAACAGTTCCGCATAAACTAGTATAAATGAAAATGTAACCAATCTCCACGTGTTGCATTTAGGGCAATTAAAAAAACAAATGCTGCAAGCACAATCGGAAATTATCACCTTCACACCATGACTGTCACTGCACACCCACGCAACTGCCAGCACAGACCCTAGTCGCCACTCACCACTCAATCACCCTAACACCACAAACTATTACATCCAGCACCAAAATCATAACACCACCTGTGAAGCCACCAAAGTAATAACTACTCCAATGTGACACTGTCATTGCTATCACATATGGTATCATCATTGGCATATGCCTAGTCTAATTTCAAGGCTACCAGTGATATGAAACTCATAATCACATGGCCCACTGTTGAAAAAAGTAGACGCGTAGTTTGTCTTAGAAGTCATCTGCAATGGAGAATTTGAGGCACAAAGCAAAATCCAGACAATGGCCAGGAAATAGAAGCAAAAATGACACTTCATACACAGATCTTAACTGCCAGCGCCAACCTTCCAAGGCATTCTAAAAGAAGGCTTGATCCTAAAAATTGAAGTCCAATCAATGGAAGGTTTTTTTTTATATTCTATTTTTCTCTGCAAATCTGAACTCTCAAGCTACTAGATTTGTCAAAAAAATATCCCTATAAAATTGCAGTTATCCATGCAATGAGAGAGACTCTGCAAAAGACTGCATAGGCTACAATCATTTCCTCAATCATCCCCCCCACCCCATGGGGGGCAATCATGAAAGAAGAAATCCCCTTGGTGCAGGGAGATGCCATGTAATTTCAAGGTCTGTCATGCACTTAGTACTAACCTTAAGCCTGAACTAATATTGACACACAAGGCATCGCCCAATCCATCAAAGCAACAATGAAAAACACAAAATCAAGGACATTCCGATTCCTTTTGAGTATCTGCGAGAGAATTGCCTTAAAGACACCTGCACCCACTAGGAAATGAGAAGAGAAATCCTAACCTGCAAGAATGGTCTGAACTAATATAGAACAAGTAGTGCCTCCCTCCCAGCATGGGGTACAATAATTTATGCCACAGCTCGTGCACAGTGGAAAGCTGGCTCAATACAAGGATAAAGACTTTTCCTAAGTTTCTGGTTCTCGATTTCGACATGTTGTAATTTTATATACATGAAAGTGATAATATAGCTCGACAGTCAAGAAAAAATGCACTACTACACACCATATGAAGACACACAGAAAGGTCAATCTTGAGAGCAATTGCATATGTTTCAAGTCTTGGATGTTAACAGCATCCATGGTCTCATTCTTGATACACTATACTTGTTTACACAGCAATATCAATTTAACAGCCAACCATGTCGTCACCTTAGATTTTATTGTAGTTTTGAGTATGGTACTGCTAACAACTTCTGCATGCTTTGCAATCACCTCAGACAGTTTCTTAATAACTATAAGCTTCTAGAGACCCAACGCTCCATATTGGATGCACATGACTAATGACTGGCGGCCTTTTTTGGCTACTAAATTTTCTTATACTGACAATTTGCCTTGAATGTTTTCCAAACCAGCACGACCATTAAACAATGGAAGGTGAGGACAAAAACCAAAGGTTGAACCAAGGTTAAACTTGGATTGAAAAACTATATATATTAAAATACATTAGAACTTGGGTAGATTTTTGGGAACTAATCCAGAAAATGAAGTTTCAGATTTGGATTCAGTTAAAATGTTTTATAGGCCAAAGAACAACCTTGCAAGAGACCAATGGTGTAACTGAAAAGAGCTTTCCAATAATTGGGATCTGAAGTTTAATACTCCCTCCATACCACAAAAGAGTATCCATCCTACTATTTTAAGTTGTCCTAAAATATGTATGTCAAGTCAATAATTAATTCTTAAGCCTACCACAAATGCAAATGGAAATAAATCTGGGCTCAAGTTCTGAGAATTGCACAATTGTAGCAAAAGCAAATCACAGAAAAATAGAAAAAAGGAAGGAAAAAGATAAAAAGAAAAGGTTAATATTTGAAGATTGGCAACTGTTGTCAAAACAAACCCAGAAGTGACTGGTGCAAATGCGAGAAATCCTCAACAACTCAACTGTGCTTCGTCATGGCTTGAACAGGTAGTTAAATTTTTGACAAATCAAAGAAGAGAATGAGATAACTTCAATTACTCATCATAAAGAGATAATTTAATGATTCTTCATCTAGGATAGAAGAAAACTCATAGAGTAGAGAAAGATAATCTGAAAAGGTTGGGTTGTAATGCATTTTTGAGAAAAAGAAACAAGTGTTCTGGTTTTTCTTAGTCTTGAAAAAATCCACATACAAAAGACATGTATTCTGTTTGAAAGAAACAAAACTTATTCCCCCCTTTTTACCAAATTAGGAATCTTAATTAGGGGGCTTTTATTCATTCACCAACTCACATCTACGAAGGTTGATGGATTTGATTTTTGGTTTAATGATGCTTTTCATATTATATAATTGTTAAAATGTCATTTTGTATTTAAAAGCATTTGATGCAGAAGCTATCAGATTACCTAAATTATGATGGCATGACACCATTTTACTACCATGTGGATACTCACATCAACAATTTAACATCCTTGTTAATTCCTTTAGTGGAGATTGAAAATATGGAGATTCTTGTTACTATTTAGAACATCATTTTTGACAAAAACTGAAGTAGAAATGCTCAAACAGAACATAGAGAAAGTCCAGTGTATCTACTATCTAATCCTACTTTAAAAGTCTAACTGCTAGGTTTTGAAAGATTAATGCCAGAGATATTGACTACTGAGAGCTTTTTACCAAGCCTCTCATATCAATTTGGTAATAGCCTATACGTGGATAACACACCATATTAATTTATTTATTTATTAATGATTAAACCATATCCCATATATTCGGCAAAAAAAATATCAAGGAGAAAATGATACCTCATTTCGTATGAGAATTTAGTAAAATCCTCTTAGCTTCCCCCATCATAACTCTTTTAAAGAAGATCAGTTCAGCAGAAAACAAGTCATCAAATATAATATGGTTCTCATCAGTCAAAAGAAAAGATAGGTGGCCCCCAAAGCTACAACTATTTCTCCACTACTGTCTGGGAGTTGTTGTTTGAATGCTACATATGAAACCCCACAATTTATCCACAAAAATCCAATACAGGAGGATACCTAGATGTTTCTTTGCACCTCAGGGAATATAATAGACCTCCATAGAAGCCCAGGAATCAAAATTTACAAGCCTAGTAACCCCAAGCCAGGAAAAACAATGTTCTTCCTGTTCTCTGTCACAAAATCGGTAAAAGAAAAGCCAGCAAAATAATGATAATTATAATCTCTTGCGGACTGGATCCCAAGAAATACAATCTCAATGTGTATATATGGGTTATTTTCTAAGGCATGAATCAAAGCAAACCAAAATAATTTGACCACAACAAAATGACAAATATATGCCTTAGATTGCATAAACAAAGAATATTAGAATCACAGAAAGTGGCACATAGATATTGGAAAGACACGATAATGTTAAACAGCTTACCGATACCCTGGAAGAAGAACTAAATCTAAAACAAAATGCAAATGCTTCAAGTTTTGACAGAAAATGTAAGTCACCATTTTTAGGGATGTTAGTTCTATCTCTTTAGAGATACTAAAAATTATAGGTGCTGACGCTTCAGATGCAGAAGATGAATTGCTGTTAGATGATGACAATTTGGCATGGCTAGAGCATCTGAAGCTGGAGAAGTGAGAACCACACAGTAAAAAAAAATTGAGAACAACTGCAAAGGCATCAAATTCTCAAACCTTATAAGGATCGAAATCTAAAGAAGCACATTTTGCCTTGAAAGATGATTATTTGGATGAAATGGAAGATTGAGAGGAGAGCATGGATGGTGATTTAGTGGATTTTGAAGAAGAGAAAAGCATTAGCTCCTTCAATTATTGTATATCATCATTTAAGACTTGTTTAATTCAATGTTAATATGATTCCCTGTGATATGATATTTCGCTTGCAGCTTTGATCAATTGATTTTACTGTAGTCATGTATGCTTTCATTAATGGCATCTCTCTTGACTCAGGCAAACAACTAGGCTCATGCTTGGCACCTAAGCACCTTGACTCAGGCAAACAACTAGGCTCATGCTTGGCACCTAAGCACTAACAATCCTTGTCAACTAAAGGCACCTTGCGATCTGACAAAAATGAATGTTTCAATGTAGGACCATTCCTCCTACTATGACCAAAAGGATTCAGATGTTCAAACATTTCAAAAGCATTTACTATGAGGGAAAGACAAAAAGTTCTCCATGCATGTTTCAATACATAGAAGTTAATACAGGATACGAAAAGCTCACGATGTAGGTGAAGATATTCTATGGTTCATTACCTGGAAGTGTGAACTGCTCAAGCAATGAGCTACTTGACGAAACAGGGGTGCCATACATCTTTGAAATTCTGCAGGCTGAGTTGCTTCTAAGACTTCCTCCAACTCACTTAGGAACATGACCTCCTTGGAACTACTAGTAATTGGCCAGTATTTTAATAAACCCCTTATAACAGTATCAGTAAGCTTGCAGTCTTTCTCCACGAACTGTGAAATGCAGTATGATAATTGCTGGTGGTACATCGGTAAACACCTTGGCTTGTGAAGAGGGATCAGTGCCCGAACAAGGAACAATTTATGTTCTTCTTTTAGCGGCAAAGCAAGCCCGTTGATTATGCTACCCAGAACCTCTAAAAGCTCAGCAATTCCATTATGCTTCTCCGCCTCAAAAATAAAACGGAAGAAGATATTATTGATAGCTTTCCTGATGAACGGGCGATGCACCATAAATTTTCCATAGATACGATGTAGAATTGTCTTCAGATACTCCCTCTCCCTTGGATCCTCAGAATCAAAGAGATCTAACAGCTTGAGAACAAATGCGTGATCAACATACCTCTTAGCCAACTTTGCATCTGTCTCAGGTGATGCAACAAATCTAAGAAAGAATTCATACACGATCTGTAGGTGAGGCCATGCTGGGTCCATCATGGGCTCCTCCTCCTCTAAATCAAAGGCCTCTGATAACTTATTCTCCCGGGGCTGTGGAGTAAGAGGCCTAAACAAATTAACTGATACCATCTTTATAACTTCTTGCATGACAGTTTCCGTGAACTTCCCATTTGCAGAAGTAAAATAATCCACAAGCTCAAGCAGAGCCTGGCGCTTGATGTCCTTTTCTTTCAAATCCTTAGTAGGTTCAGTGAAGTCGAACAGCACACAGCACGAGTTGAGCTTTCTAATAAACAAGTTTTGCTTCTCAGAGTTTGGTACATCCCTAAATCCAGGCAATGCTTCATACGGAGTAGGCACTGAACTTCCATTCAGCTTCGGATTCAAAACCTGGGTAGGCTTCATTCCATGACTATAACCTAAGAGCGGAGCAGAATCAGGACCAGGAGGAGACGAATTGTTTGAAGTTCCAGGCCTGTTGCTCTGGAAATCACTAGTGCTTTTAGATGAAGTACTTGAAGGAGCAACAGATGGACCACCAAATTCGCGATTCTCAGATGACTTGGAGGGCTTCTTCGGAAGCCTCCCAAGTATTTGTTTGATCATAACTAAAAAATCTTCCACGCACGCAAGGATCAAATTTCCAGCTAAACCCAGGTTTCAGTCCATTAAAGGACAGTACAAACCCAACCTCAAAATCAGAGGAGAGTAACCAGATGCATGGGGTCCATATCAATGGAAACCACAGAAGAAACCAAACCCAGTATTTCTATCATAAATTAAACAAAACCCAGAAACATTTTTTATTAGAGAAATCATATCATCGACTCGATAGTCTGTCCTTCATGGCTCCTTAAAAAGATAAAAGAAAATCCAAATATGGGAATCGAGAGAGACCCTCTGACTTAAAATTCAAATTTTTTTTTAAGAAAGCAGTTGCAGAAAGTGAAGCTATAGAAAATCATATGGATACACACACACATCAGTAGTAACTCCTCTGTTGAATTCTTGCAGAGCGAAAAATAGCTGAATCAGACATCTCATCTGGATTCGATCACAAACAACAAAGTAGCATGTATTATAATATTTGAAAGAATCAAAATCCAAAACTTAAGGGGATGGAAAGCAAACAGAAAAACAAAAGGAAGAAGAATGTTTGATGCTACTTACAGAAGCAGCAGTGACTCAACAAGAAGCACAGCTATGAAAAAAGCTTTTCTTTTTCCTCGATAACTTTGGGCCAGAGAAGAGACAAACACAGAGAGACCAAAGTGACCAAACACAAGGTGACTTGGGGAGATCTAAGTGACCAAACCAACCTTAACAGTCACAGTTTCTAATCCCATATCCATCCGAACAGTAATTTTAAGGATAATTAGTAACTTTGATAATAAAATATTTAGGTCGTTTAAGAACTATTTATCGGAGTAATTAATGTTTAATACCTGTCTATTACACTTGATTAAGGTTCGAGATAGTGTCTTAGTTATTAATAAAAAACAACAATGCTCCTGAGGGCACACAACTTGGTTAAGCAAGGCAATTACCTTAAACTTAATCCATGGGACCATGATATATTGGAAACCCATCCATATCATAAATCGCTTTCCATCGTTCTTGGGTGTTCTTCTTTTCTTTCTTGTTTTTTGTCCTCTTTTCTTTTTTCAAGTTCATGGTGAAAAACTAAGCTTTAGGCATTCAATCAACAACAAGAGGCTCCACTACTAGTTTGGATCCATGCTGTGTATACAAATGCATACAATCAGAGATGCATGCTTCAACTCAAAGTTCAAAACTTCCTTGACGTCAGACATCTTTAACCATCCTCGACCTGAGGGTTCTTTTGTTTTTTCAAGTTAAAGAAGCTTGCTTAACTTTTCTTGATGTTATTCAAATTAAACAAAGCAGGTAAAGAATCTAAAGTGGTTTCAAGATCATACTGGTTTGTTCGTATTTGGTTTTAACCAAGGCAAATAGGATGGATCTTTAGGGGTACAATCTTTCTTTATTTTTTATATATAATCAAGTTTATTTTATAATTTACTTCAAGATTTTTAATTTATAGCTTGCTCCCTGCCAAAGGCATGGTGAAGCTTCGAGGAATGGTTCCCCTTCGTGCTCTATCAAATATTAAGGAATCAAAATATATGGTTGCTAATATAAAATACAAGTTTAACTAGCCATGTGGTGGAACTGGATCATTGCACCTTCATCGAAAGAGGTATTTCCATCATAGATAATCTACTTAGAGACTGTATGAGATATTTGCTCGGTAATTTTTTAAAATATTTTTTGAACTGAAATACATCAAAATAATATTTTTTATTTATTTTTAAAAATTATTCTTGACATCAGCAAATCAAAATAATCTAAAAATACCAAAACATATTCACTTAAAATTAAAAAAAAAATTGAAAAACACAATCCCATTCAAGCTCTTACTTCTTGGTAAAAATATTATTTTGATATATATTTTAAATAAAAATTATTTTCAAGAACATTTTTAATAACACTATCAAATATTTACTAATTCTACATCTCTCTCAAACAGACATTAAACAAGAATGTAATTAAAATTGCTTTTAAAAATATTTTTTATTTAAAAATATATTAAAATAATATTTATTTTTATTTTTAAAAAATTAGTTTTGATATTATTTTTTTAATATAGAAAAAACTAATGCAGTGTCGAATCAGCTTTCAACTTTCTAGCAGACAGGATTGGGTTTGACTTTTTTAAGCTTAGACAGAAAAATCAGTAAGACCTGTAATAAGCTCAATTTACAAAATATTTTATAAGGCAGTTCAGCAAGTTTGAAAGCAGATCAAACACCTAAAAGAAAATTATCAATACAATGAATCCATCTCAATCAAAAATAGATACTCCATGGTGATTCCAACAAACAAACATCCATGCTTTCTGCTAACAGCTAACCTGCAGCGCTGCAAATGAGTGCTTTGCAAGGAGCAGCTGCCTTGGCATCACTTGCGGTCGCCTGCGCGGCAATCTCTTCCAATCGTCTCCATGTGGCTTCCCTTCTTGCTCTGATCTCAACTTCCTTCCTTACATCTTCGTGAAACTTTAGCAGGCATTCATTGAACAGTTCATGGTCAAGATCTTCGAAGATCTTGCGTACATTTAAAGTCAAGCTACGGACAGCTTGATTCCAGTGGTTTCCAACATTTTTCTCCAGAGCAGGAAGGATAATGGGAAGTATAACCTTGCGATTTTGTCTGATCAAGTTCTCAATGGGATCATTGTTCCACAAGAATAATGTTCTCTCTGCCACCTGCAAAGGATCAGTTCCATGTACTGATTTTAACAAAGGTCAACAAAATTTCCAGTGAAAAACTAAACACCATGGATTAACGGAAGCCCATGCACTTGCATGGAAGAGGTTTCAACGATAAATTTGGCGATTCAATCCACAACAGCTTCGGACAGGCTGATGGCAAGTTCATCTTAATGGCTGGGTTTTTTTCAGAAGATCAGGGCATGGATTTATTTCAACATTTCATGTCTACTATGAAGACCTAAAATGACATCTTACCAGTGCGTCACCCTAGGACAAACAAGCATTCAAACATGGCCAGTCACATTCTAGTCCTATTTGATCCAGTTACTTTCAATACTCTCAATATTACACAAGAAGCAGTAATTTATCACTTTCAAAATACAATATCTCGCTACTTATATCAAGTAATTCTGATCATTGAAATTGAAAATATATATATTTTACGCAAGAATTGGAAAGGCCCCAATCAATTCCAATACTAAACTTATCTATCCTCTATCTTCCTTTTATTTTAATCTAAAAAGGAACAGCAATGGAAAAGATGGTGGTAAAACAACAATGCTGCAGCAACTTGAAACAGAATGTCATCATACATGAAAATGCAGGTTACCAGACTTGGATTTAGAACCAACTGAATGATTAGCATCAAGGACATTTGGCTATTCAGGATCTTTCATTCAAGCAAAAAAGAACACTTTAATTTTATAAAATGTAAACCAAAAAAAAATGCCTGATTTTCTCAGAGATACTCAGCAATCTATTATGTACCAAAAAACATAATAAAGCTCTGGACCTCTATTGCTTTTGACAAACGGATCGTGGTCAACTAAAATGCAGGTTCATCATCTGAGCACTTCTTTGATAAGAACATATAGGATTTAGCATTGACCCGCTTTGATACTCTCCAGCACTTGTTACTTTGACACAGGCCTACTTTGAACCGCCTACAACCAAGATATTAACTATGAATTGATTCAATGGATGGCTAAACACCAAACTTTTAATGCCCAGTAACCCTCTATGCCTCTGTTCTTCTTTTCAAATAACATTCCTGTTGGAACACTCATGTCTAGCATCTTCTTCAGCATCTTGTCTCTTACAGTAAACAGAAGAAACCTTTATGATTCTCTCTTTTTATATCTTCCCAGCCAATTTGACAGTTGAAGATAATTTTAAAATATGACTGCTGAAAGAATAGCATAACAAGAGCAATTTACAAGCTCCAAGTAGATGAGAATAGAGAGAATGATTTGTCACAATATCAACCGACTTAACTATAAGAATGAATAAAGCAAGGTGAAGTCAATAACATTCTATCTTGCAGATATGATGCATATCCACGGAATAAATTTTCATATTTTCCCATAAATAAATAATGAGATGTGTGCTATAATAGTGATGTGAGGTGTGCATATATACTGAAGCAAAAAAGTATAAGATTTTTGGAATCTTATTACCTGAAAGTGTGAACTGTTCAAACACCGAGCAAGCTGCTGAAACAGGGGCACCATGCAGCGCTGGAATTCCGGTGGCTGGGTTGCTTCTAAAACTTCCTCAAGCTCATTTAGGAACATGACTTCCTTTGAACTATTAGCGATGGGCCAGTACTTTAACAATCCTCGTATTACGGTATCAGCAAGTTTGCAGTCTTTCTCCACAAACTGTGCGATGCAGTAAGATAATGGTTGATGGTACATCGCTAGGCACCTTGGCTTGTGCAGAGGAATCATAGCACGAACAAGAAACATTTTATGTTCTTCTTTTAATGGCAGAGCAAACCCATTAATGATGCTGCCTAGGATTTCTAAAAGTTCAGCAATACCATTGTACTTCTCAGTCTCAAAAATAAACTGATAGAAAATGCTATTGATAGCTTTCCTGATAAATGGACGATGCACCATGAATTTGCCATAAATGCGGTGAAGAATTGTTTTCAAGTATTCCCTTTCTCTGGGATCTTCGGAGTCAAATAAATCCAGCAGCTTCAGGATGAAGGATTGATCGATGTATCTTTTAGCCAATTTTGCATCGGTCTCAGAAGATGATACAAACCTTAAGAAAAGTTCGTACACGATTTGCAAGTGCGGCCACGCAGAATCCATAGAAGGCTCATCCTCCTCCAAATCAACACCGTCAACAACTTTATTCTCACGTGGTTGAGGAGTGAATGTCCGAAACAAATTTGCAGACACCATTTTCATAACTTCTTGCATAGCAGTTTCAGAGAATTTCCCGCTCACGGAAGCTACATATTCCACCAAATCCTGCAACGTCTGTCTCTTTATCTCCTTTTCCTTGAGGTTCTTCATTGGCTCAGTAAAGTCAAATACAACACAACACAGGTTCAACTTTCTAACAAACAAGTTCTGCTTCTCAGAGCTCGGAACATCCTTGAATCCAGGAAGTCCTTCATGCTGAGAAAACCCTAGATCGCCATTCAACTTCGAATTCACACCTTGATGAATCTTGTTACCAGGGTTTTGCGATGCATCTGGAGCAGAATTATTTACTGATGAGCTGTTTGAATTCGCAAACTTGCCATTGCTACCTCTTGAGCCAATAGAAGCATTTAAATTGGCAGCATGGTTTCCACCATGATCACGATTTGCAGTCGACTTAGATGACTTTCGTGGAAGCTTACTAAGCAATTGTTTGATCATAATTTATACATACAAAATAAAAGACCACCCCACCTAACAGAACAGCAGCAATGTTTCCCTAAATATCCGATCCAAATTATCAGAATTCATCAACTGAGACCAAAATCCACATCCCCTGGAATAAAAAAAAAAAAAACCCACTTCAAGACATGCTACAGAAACAAAACCAAAGTGTTGTGCCCAGTAACTCTATCTCCAATCTAGACTTCCAAAAAGTCAAGCAAAGAAAAGAAACGAAAACCTCTCCCCCATTCACAAAATCAAAACCAAACACACAAAAAATCCTCTAATTCTCCAATCTCAATCAACCAATACAAAACCTCTTATTTCTTCCACCTTTACTCCTCCAAAGATCTAAGAACCCCTCCTCTCTCTTCACCAAAAATCAAAACTTTTTACTACCATGTAAAGTAGCTCTAACAACAGGGGAGGACGAGCAACTTTCTAGATTGAACTCAGGAAAGGAACAGAAAAGAAGAAGAAGAAAACCCTTCTCTTCTCTGTACGTATTTCCTTTTCTACTAGAAAAGGTGAAGACTACAGAGCATATTCAGCACAATCCATCATCAAATCATAAACTTTAACACTGCTTTCGACTAAAACTACCGATAAAGAAAACTAAACAAAATTCAAGTACAGAGGAGAGTTGCAGTGAAGAGAAAAGGAGAATCCCAAGTCTAAGAAACTAATAAAGATGCACAGGGTCAGAAGAGTGAAAAAAAAAAATTCTACTTGTTTTCTCGTTGTTGTTTGTTGACTTGGAAAACTTCCTTCTTTCTTTTCTTTTTTTGTTATTAGATTAGATGTATGTATTTAATTTAATTTAATCTCTTTATTAATTAATTAACTTTTTTCACTGCTCTGGTATTTTATATGTATATTTCTACTTTGAGAAATTAATATTTTAATGGTTTAATTGTGTTTTTGAAAAAAAATATTAAATCACTTTAACATGTTAATATCAAAAATAATTTTTTTAATATATTTTTTTAATAAAAATAATATTTTAAAAATAAATTTGTATCACACTCTCCAACACTTCTTTAATAATTTGAAAGCATTTAGTTTTGGTCTAGGTATTATATTTTTATTTTTTATAGAAAAGATTATACATGTAGGTTAAAAATACATATAATCAAATAATTTAAGAATTATTTTTTATAGAAAAGATTACACATGTGGGTTAAAAAAAATAATCATCATTAAAAGTGGTTTTCTAAAAAAAATAAAAAAGAAGGTGATAAATATATAAATATTTTTTTGAAAACAAATATAAAACTACACATTAGTTGGAAAAAAAAAAAGAGTCAAATGTTATGTGGGCTTAATGTTTGGCCTATTTTTGTTAGGGGCCACAGTCGAACCTCCCTTGAAGATCAAAGTATATTTTTTAAAAAGATTTATAATAATACATGAGGTGATAAACAATGAGATCATGGACAACAACAATAACCCATATTTTTTAGTTTTATATTTAATTTAATAAAATAGATATATTTATAATAAATTAAATTTGCTGGCTATTTTATTGAAATATTATAAAATAATACCTTATTCTAATAGAAAAGATATTTATCTACTATTTTAAAATAAAAAATAATTTAAAAACAATAATAATTAAAATATGAAACAAAAACCGAAATGCGTGGAGGAAATTACAGAGGGTCTCACAAGGCAAGGAAAGGAAGGACAGCAAATCATGGCGTCGACCGAGCTTCAAGAAAAAGTCATCAAAACACACGTCGCTGTTGTTATCGGCCGGTTAGCCAGTATGGACCGGCCAGGTTTTTAAAAAACTGTGATTTTTTAAAATTTTAAATAGATTCTTATCTATTTTAATGTTAAAAATATTTTTTAAAAAATAAAAAATAATTTTAACAATACCCACAATGTTTGATATATTATCGATTCTGACGTAGTAGGTGAGGAATTAAGGGATTGCAATTATGATCTTGACGGCGTGGGATCATTCGGTAGTGTGTTTAATTTAATATTATTTTTTAAATGTGTTTTTTATTCAAAAATATATTAAAATAATATTTTTTGAAAAAAAAAATATTTTTAGTATTAACATATTAAAAATTATTTTTAAAATTATTTTTAAATAAAAAAATAATTAAAAAATATATTTCAGTACATACTTTTTTTTAAAAATAAAAATTTAAAATATACATTTCACTGCTATCTTAAATATCCCTTCGAATGTGTAAGCGTTGCTCTTCGAAAACAGTTTATTTAAAAATATATTAATATAATAATTTATTGTTTTTTAAGAATTATTTTTAATACCTATATATTAAAATAAGATATAAAAATATTAAAAAATATTTTTAAAACACAAAAAAAATAAAAATAATTTGACTAGGGAGTGAAGTTCGGAAGACGTTTGATTGGGATTTCACAGGACCACCGTGTCAACTTGGACCTTTTCTATTCTTTTAATGAATCAAAGTTGAGTGGCGTTTGGTTTTGTATTGGAAAAAATAATAGAAAAACAGTTAAATAGAAAGAAAAGAAAAAGACATATTTTTTTTATCCTTTATGTTTTTTAAAAAAGTATAAATTACTTTTAAAACTAATAAAAAAATAGATTTATTTTTATATTTTGGTATATACCATAAGTAACCAAATGAGAATTAAAGTCCCAAAAAAAACAATATGTTTGGCATTGCGATTGGAAAATACTTATGAAAAAAATTGATTTTTATTTTATTTTAAATTAAAAAAAAAGTTTTTTTAGATCATTTTGATGTGCTGGTGTCAAAAATATTTTTCAAAAAATTATTTTAATACATTTCTAAATAATAAATACTTTCAAAAACAACCTCGATCGTAATTCATTCACCTACATCTCAAAGATGCAGAGTTATCCACGGTTCATGTGCCACCTTGTGAGAAATATACCTCTATTTCTATATATTTGAGGGTGTTTTAAGAAATAGTTTTTTAAAAAATTGATTTTTTATTTTTATTTTAACTTTAAATTATTATTTTTTTGAAATTTTATATAATTTTCATGTGTTGATATCAAAAATAATTTTTTAATAATAATAATAATAATAAAATATTATTTTAATGCATTTATGAACAAAAAAACACTTTTGAAAGCAACTTCAACAACACTTGATGGTGTTTGACACTGCGTTTCAAAAATGTTCTTGGAAAAAATTGATTTTTACCTTTTACTTTAAATTTTTTTTAAAAAAAATGGTGTGTTTAGATCACTTTCATACGGTTATGTCAAAAATTATTTAAAAAAATTATTTTAATACATTTATAAATAAAAAGTACTTTCAATATTAACCTCAACTACAATCCCAAAAACTAGCTTTGTATTGAAATTATTAATTTAATGCACTAAATTTGTAATTTACATGATAGAACTTCTTGCTCCTTTTCATATATATTTTTCATTTATTAATACTACATAAAATACAAAACACATTAAATTATCGTTTGATGGTGTGTTTAAGGTTGTTTTTTTATTCAAAAATACATTGAAATAATATATTTTTTATTTTTTTAATATTAACATATAAAAAATATCTAAAATCATCAAAAAAAAATTTCCAAAAGTATTTTTAAAATATAATATCAAGTATCCTAAAAAACTGAGAGCCTCATAAACTCATAAACATAGGTAGCTTTTATTAACGGGTCCAAGTTGACAAAAAAAATTATATATATATATATATATATATATATATATATATATATATATATATATATATATATATATATTTAATTTCTTGATATGAAGATATAAAATATATTTAAAAAAATATATATATATACTATTTTTATAAGTTTTCAAATAAAAAATAGCTTGAAAAGTAAATACTAACTCCTTAATACATAAAGATATATTTTTTGTATTTAATTTAAAAAAAAAACTAAAAACATTTAAAAAACAAATAAACAACTAAAAATAGCATTACCAAAGATTTGGCGCGTTTCAAGGCCCAAGCACAGCCCTCCATCGTGGCCCAACTTTATTTATCCAAATCGAAAGCTTCGCTTATAAATTTGTGGATCTGTTAAAGATGGAGAAAGTCTAAGCACTCTGGACAGCCATTACGATATTTATTTGAAGCATCAGCTTCCTTCCATTTTCATCCACGCCCCTTGTTCGAGTTATTTTCATTTATCAACGAGTTTTTCCATTTCGAATATAAACTAATATATATATATATAATTTAAATTAAAGTATTGTTGTGTTTATATATCTTAGTTTATTTGAGATTCAAGAAAGAAAAAAATATAAGTTAGAAAATTATACGAACCGGCCCAAAAACACTAATAAGGACTTATTGTATATTCAGGGGGCTTAATTCGTGGTTTTGAAGATGTTAACTAAGTTAGAATTGTAAGGATCATTGAAATATCAAGAGAAGACCCTAGTACATCTTATCTATGTGCAGGAGTGGTCAAACCCAACTTTATTTGGGTCATGAAGTGAGAACAACAAAGGAGCTAAAAGAATTATGTTACAACTTGGAAACATGAGATTAATAGGCTTGATGGAAGACTATATGAAAAAAAGAGTCTTATAGGCTTTACTTGATTTTGTTAACTACAATCCATTGCTTGTTTGAGCTTATTTAAGGTTTTGATTTCAGCTAAAATTTAAGGGTTCTATAACGAGTATGGATATCTATTTCTCTTCATACTTTCATTTAAAATGTGCATAATTGTGTAAATTTATTTTTTTATTTGTCTATTTGAATGTTGCCAAAAAATATAAAAAGAAAAAATTAATAATAATTCAAAGTATTGTAGTGGAAGTCTAGGAGGTAAGTTGCACTTTGATAAGTTTTACCATAAGGAACATAAGTGCAATCTTTGACGATAATTTGAACCAAAACCAAATATTTTGGTCATAATGCACCATTTTATCTAGTGAAAATGACATTTGTTTTGATAACTATTTATTAATTAGGGTTATAAAAATAGGATCTGACCAAAAGTTGGATTAGTTCCTAATCTCTTGATTGTTTTTAATTGCACTAGTAATTATCTTATAACTTTTAATTTAATGCATTTCCACCTCCAAGAGACTTAAACATCAACTTGATTTTTGATTTATAGAAATTGATCCTCAATTGATCATTTAACTTCTTCTTCTTTTAATTTAAACCCTGATTTTGTTGATTTTTATCCCACAAGTTCTACGTGTTTTACAAGTTGGTCATTGGTTTTGAGTTTTTATAATTTGGCCTTTAATTGATTCTCTAAACTTTGATTTTCTTCAATTAAGTCCTTGATTGAATCCATAAAAACCACTAAAAGTTTAATTAAGTCCTTAAACTTAATCATTTATTTCAATTTTGCCCAATTTATGCTTAAAACTTTATGTTTACTTTAATTTAGTCTTTAAATAAGTTAATTAGTTAATGGTCCAATTAAGTCCTTAAACTTAACTAATTCTTCTAATTCTGGTCAAACATGGATTTCAACCTCTGAATTTAACTATAGTACTTTGATCTTTTGCATCTCAAAGACATTTCTCCTTATGTCCCAATAATATTTTTGATTTTTTTATTGAATTTTTAATATGCATTTTTTTGTAAAATAACGTTTGGAGCCCAAATTTCGAGTCACACAATTGTACACATGCATCACCTCTTCCACTCCTAATTATAAAACCCGGCCTGGTGATAAATTTAGAATATAGGCCGATAATTATTCGAAACCGGATTTTTACCATACCAAATTGATATCCGGGCCTGAGAGATGAACCAATCCGGGCCTGAGAGATGAACCAATCCGGACCTGGACCGGGATTGGATCCAAACGTGTGCCGAGGGTTTGCAACTGTTTTCATCGAGAGAGAGAGAGATCCCTAGCTTTAGCTTTCAGGACTTGTTATGCTTTGCAAAGGATGCTTTTGACAGCTTAGCGGTGAAGGATTCCTTCGGTATCTTCCAACCTCGGTAGGTAAGTATATCTTTATTTATTTATTTACAAGCGAAATCAAAAATATAATGAGAGAGAACATGAATCGAGGGAGAAGATGGAAAAAAATGACAAAAACAAATCGAATCCAAGAACCCAATGGAAACTAATCGAGCAAACCCAGAAATTGGCGCAAAGAAGGGGGCAAAATCAAACCTCACCGAACAACCAGAACGACCCGAAACCAAGCCACAAACCACCATCCCCGCCCGCCCGACTCGTTCTCAGCAAACAAACCATCGTTCTCTCTGCCTAAAAGAAGAAACCGAGCAGACATGAAGTGAAGAAAGTGAAAGGAAGAGACGAAAAGACCCCCGGAGAAGAAATAAAAGGCGCTAGTTCATTAAGGGCAAAGTCGTCCCGACACTGCCACAATCCATAGTACATACAGTTTGAAGCTACAGGGAAAAATAGCACGCATTTTATTTGTTTTGTAATTATTATTATTAAAGTAGTTGCCCGAGTCAGTTTACGTGCATCTCAACTGATCTCACGAATCTTAAAATTAATGATCATATAAACTTTCAGTGACCATCATGTTAACAAATACATGACTCGAAATTAAAACCATAAAAAAATCAATTTTTTTAATCCTAAAAATATATCATTTGTTGTAGCTATGAATATGCGTGGTGGTATAAAAAAATAAGCAATGTAGCAGGAAAGAATGTCTAGATGATGATTCTAAAGATTAAAAAAAAATCACGGTAAAAAACTATTTTAAATTAAATATTTTATTTTATTCTTATATCCTTGTTTTCATTTTAAAAAGAACATTTATATTTCTATGTACTCTTTTCTATATTGATTAAACACTTCCTTAAATAAACACAGCTTCAAGGGCTTGGGTGAATGAATATAAATGTATATTAAATTTGTAGATTTAAATTCTAAAATCAGAAAAAAATTAATTAAATATGCTCTCAAAGCAGGGCAAAAAAAAAAAGACACAAACAAAAACACATGGAAAACCTGAAAAAAATATGCTGTGAATATTCGATTTTATAACAATAGTTATTTTTTAGAATTTATTTTGATATTAATATGTCGAGTTAATCTAAAAACAAAAAAAATATTTAAAAAAAATAAAAAAAAATCAAATCAATTCATTTTTATTTAAAATATATTTGAAAAGAAAAAAACAAACAGACTTATAAATTTAGATTTATGGATCATTTAGGTCACGTGTCAGGAAATGATAATCTGAATTAACCTATTTGTTTGTTTTTTTAAAATAAAAACAGCATTATTTAATTAAAAACAACAACAACGATGCCCTCTCCGGCCTCCACCTAAAATTCATGTAATCACTACCAGAGCACCACCAACCACGCCGTGCCACCAAACAATGTGGACCCTTACATTCCATTTTCTATTCTTGTTTAATACCGTCCTTTCAAAAATATTTATGAATTTTTTTTATTTTTTATTTGAAATTACTTTTTTAGTATTTTCATGCACTGATATTATTACTTTTAAATAAAAAAAATATTATTTTAATATATTTACAAATAAAAAATTATTTTATTTTAATATATTATTTTAATCTCATCTTTCAATTATAGGGCTAATTTATGTTACTCTTAGGTACATCAAATCAATTGTTTTTATTGAAAAAATATGTTGTTTTGTTTCTTTATCCAGTTTGACAACGTTAATTATTATTAAGAATGATTTAACAACTATTCTCTTTTCCTCTATTTCATGACATGTCCAATATATTATTATTAAGCTTTGAAATTTTAATTTCAATGTAAATATATGTTTTTGAAAATAATTTTTATTTAAAAATATATCAAAATATTATTATTTTTTTATTTTTTTTAAATATTTTTGAGATTAACACATTCAAATAATCTAAAAACATTATTTTTTTTATTTAAAATATTTTTTTTTTCAAAAATACTTTTGATATCAAAGCCAAATAGGGTTTTTATATTGATATATTTAGAAAACTCTTGTGCGATTGCGATTGTTTTTTAAAGTGCTTATCGTTTAAAAATACATCAAAATGATATTTTTTATTTTTTAAAAATTATTTTTGACATCAGCACATCAAAATGACTAAAAATACTATTTTTTAAAATTTAAATTAAAAATTAAAAATTTTTAAAAATTTTCATAAGCATTTTTCGATCGCAATGCATTTAAAACCGTGAACCCAACTTGTTTGGGGCATTTTTTGTTTTTATATATTTTTAGCTTGAGAAATATTAAAGCTATGATTTTTAGTGTTTGATGATAATTTTAATATGATAATATCTAAAATAAAAAAAACCTTAAAATATTTATCTTAATATATATTTATTTAAAAAATATTCAAGAAATTATAAAAAATATTCTAATATGCTAAAAAAACTAATTAAAAATTTAAAAACCATAAACAACGAGGTAGAATTAACACGAGGGAGGGGGCGTGAGAGAAGTGCATATCCCGCCACGAACATGGCGTACGAAAAAACAGTAAAAACCTTAATTACCGTCGGCAACAAAAAACTTACCACGTGTCAAGTTCACCACTCTACCTCTCTCCTTCTCCCCTGAAATTGTGGACACATTCACCGTTACCCTTCACTTTCTCGATTTTTTCATATTTTATCCCTTCCCTTCCTGTAAAAATTCTCTCTCCTCTCCCCCGGGTGGCTCCGTCGACAGGCTCTCCGCCCTCCTCTTTTCTCTTCCTCTCTGGATCGAATTCTCCACCAGAAAAATAAAAAAATATAAAACCCTTCAAAAGCACAAAAATAATAATAATCAATGTTCGGTTCTTAATCTCGCATAAAGTAATAAAAGAAAAGCTCCGTTGTTTCTTGTCTTCAATCGAGGATTCGATACCAAGAGACTGTCGATAGCGTTCTCGGAGAAACCAATTAGGGTCTTGCTTCTTTACTTTCCTCTCGATTATCGCTCTTGTTCAGGTTATTTTCTCTTTAACTGCGGTTCTTGATTGATCTGTCATATCGTTTTTAAATTCTATTTACTGTAAACCCTAACTGATAACAAAAAAAAATTGATTGGTTGATTCTTTTTTCTGTATAGATAAAAAAAGCCTCGTTTTACCGGCAGAAAATTTTCATTACAGGTTTTGTACGTGTAGCAAGAAACTCTATGAAATTTTTGGTTGCGTCGTTTTAGTTTGCTATCCGGAATCGAGGGTTTTCTTGTTAGATCTCTTTTCTCAATCTTGTCCTCTCTAGCTTTGATTTTTTCTCTGGTCATTTTTTTTTTGCCTTTTTGGGTTTGCTAAATATTATCTTTCAAAAGGGGGGGAAATTGGGACTAGGTTAGCGTAGAATGACGTTGAATTTTTCGCATCGACCTCTCTTTCCTCGTATTTCTGAGGAAAATCTGGTTTCGCCCATGAGGATTTCTATACAAGAGAAAGTTGAGGATTGTTTTGATTATGGAAGGGATAGGAGCGGCTCACAGGAATCGGTGCATAAGGATATTCTTGATCTTTTGCCATCGGATCCTTTTGGCATGGATATAAGTACCACTTTTACTGCTATCACGGGTTGGCTTGAGGATTTGGAGGTGGATTATGGTGTCTGTGGTAGAGATCGGGTTTCCACGAGTGATGGGAATTATCAGTTGTTTGCTGGCTTGAATTATATTTGGAATAATGCTATGAGGTTTCAAGCATTTCCAGAGAATGTGGGGTTTAGTTGTATATCTAATGTAGTGGGTGGGTTTGGTGATGAGTGTCTAGAAGGGATAGAAGTTGGGAATGCATCTGTTCGTGAGGCTTTTGTCTCAGATTGTGACATGAAGGATGTTTTGAGTATGGAGAATGAAATAGATAAGAATGCCGGGGTCAGGGATGAGAGCAGTGGGGAATTCCAAAAGGGTGACGTGGTTTTATCTGACGGAGCTCCTCATCCAGCGTTTGCTTTTGCTCTTGGTTATCTGGGAGTGCGGGATCTTCTTCTTGTTGAAACTGTTTGCAGATCCCTTCGTTATACCATTCGAAGTGACCCGCTTTTATGGAGGAGCATCCACATAGATCAACCATTGAATGAGAAGATCACTGAAGATGTTCTTTTGCAGTTAACTGACAGGGCTCAAGGTAACTTGCAATGTCTGAGCCTAGTGGACTGCCCTAGGATTACTGATGATGGGTTGAGACAAGTGCTCAAAAGTAATCCAAGGCTGACCAAGGTGAGTTCATGTTCATATAACTTTGTTATTGCATTGATACCTCAATCTTTATCATTGTTTGTCGGGATTTTTTAAAATGTGCTCACTTTACCATCTGTAATTCAGTTAATTGCCTTACATTTATTTTCATTGTTTGACCCAAATAAGATCACACTCTGCTCTGCTTTCTTTGTTTTTTGTTTTAAAATATCTATTTGTATGGCAGAGCCCTTTTGGTTGGTGTGCTTTTTGATTATTCGTTATTTACTGCTTGTGCTAATTATTCTGTCAACCCTGATTTAAGAAAGTTCTGTGCATGAATATTGACATTGAAGAAATTATTCATTGTGAATTCAGAAGCACAAAAGCAACAATAGGAAGAAAGTTTTTGGGCATCAATTTTTCTTATAAGCTCTTGATATTTTAGTGCCAGTTTTCCTTCCTTTGTCCATACTGCCTTTTTGATTGATAAGATGCTAATTTTTCTTTCCCTCTCTTTTTTATCCGCAGTTGAGTGTGCCTGGATGTACAAGACTCAGCATTGAAGGCATTGTGAGCAGCTTAAAGGCATTCAAGACTACAGGAGCTCAGGGAGTGAAGCATTTACGCATTGGTGGGCTCTATGGCGTGACACAGAAGCATTTTGAAGAGTTGATGTTCTTGTTGGGCCTAGATAGCCACACCCAGCAGAATGCTCACAAACCACATTTTTATCACAGGGGAAATTTTTATCTGTCATGTGAGGATGATCGTGCAATTGATATTGAAATGTGCCCAAAATGCCAGAACCTGAGACTAGTTTATGATTGCCCTGCAGAGGGTTGCCAGGGAAAAGAGCATCCCTCTCGAGCTTGCACCCTTTGCATTGCACGGTGTGTTCAGTGTGGCTGTTGTATTAATGACAGTGAATATGAGGAAACTTTTTGTCTTGAGCTGCTTTGTTCAGATTGTTCGAAGCAGCTGCTGAAATGTCAAGAGAAGAAGCAAGATAGGAAGATTTGTCCTTTCAAGTTTCATGAGCTCCAGAAATCTTCCTGCAGCCTTCGTCTTCATGGCTAGAGACAGATATGCCTGCTCTTGTGTTCTGTTTACTATTCCAGAATTGGTAATTGAGAATCTAAGAAGAAAAGTTGATGCAGCCTTGTAGGATAAAGGTTCCTTTCTATCTTGTTTTTCTCTCCGAGTCCGGTGAGCCTCTCCAGTGCAGATGTTAGACTTCAAGTTGGGATGGTAATATTTTCGATAGTATACCGGATTTTTTTCTCCCTGTTGAAAGAAGTAACAAGCACCGAAAAAAAAAAGTCACTACTGCAACGGAAAAGACAGCAGATATCAATGGATTTTGAGTGGTTGATTAGTATCTTCACACGTAATCAATTCTAGGGGAGAGAGGATTGGTTTCACCTGGGTTGACGTTCAGAGCTGGCACATGTACCTGCATGGATTGAGTACTGTCAGTGTCATGTATTTGGTGATGATTGGAAATGGTATGTTTTACTGTGAGACTGGCCATTGTTCGTAATAAACTTGTATGTTATCCCCATCGGAGCAATCAGTCTATAAGCGAAGCATGCATGATCTCTCTGTCGCTTGAAAAGAGTGATTTGATGTCCTGCCGTGTAGGTTATGCTGACCTCTGTCTAGCCGTTGCTGGTATCTGCTGTGCAGTATCAACTATCCGATCCTTATTTTGCAAGTTTTTTCAGCTTAGACTGTGGGAGTATGAGATCCACATGGATTACTAGTTTCCGTTGTGATCTTATTCTTGGCCCCTTTCTTGCTTCCTTGTCTGTAGAATTAACATTGATATTATGGGGATTGCACTTCAGTCTTTCCATTGAAGAAAGATTTTATTTGCCCAGCTATGATATGGGTGCCAAACTGTTACCTCACCTTCTCAATTAAAAATAAAGGACTATGCGTTGAGTATATATATGCTTCTAGTGGTAGCTTTAAAGTCATCTGTTGAAAGTTGCTAGATATTCCTTCTGGGCACCTCCATCTTGGTTATAAATGTCTGGGATAAAGGTCCGCACGATAAAGAGAGGAGGAGAACTTGCACCAGCAATATTCTTCTGCTGTCTGGTTCGCTCTTGTTTTCCCCTTTATGCGATTTCTTTTTTCATCATTGGCTGCCTGCGATTCACTATGATTGATAGTATAGAATTTGAACTCGAGGCCTCATCCCTCGGAGCAAGCTCTCACCATCGGGATGCAAGTCCAAAATTGTAGGACGTAGCTTGCTTTTGGTGCTTGGAGTTGAATGTCAAAATCAAAGCTGTTGTATTATTCCATCATAAACAAGTTGCGAATTGTGAACTAACTAACTAGTGAATGTGATAATCTCGAGGTTAAGCCGAGTTTTCTGACGGCAACAATGAACAGATGAAAAGCTAGGTAGGAATTTCTAAAAAGGAAGTTTTTTGAAAGCCGTCTCAACCGCCATTCGCTTTATTTAGCTCAAATCGAGCACACATCCATTATGCTGGCCACCTCCTTAGACTTGACAGGGGTATCATCCTCCAAAAGTTGCATTTCGAGAGCTGTTCATGAATTTGACTGTCCATCTCTGGAGTAGAGATGAAGGCTATCTAACACCTGTACAGGACACCCCATCTCCACGCCATACCTACCAAGTTGCTGCTCCGCTGTGCCAGAGATCTTTAACTTGAGGGTTCGAATCAAAGATATTAACAAATCCAGGGATTTAATATAATTGTGCGTGTAAAGTTTCTCCCACACAAATGCTTATTATTGAGCAGGTTCCAGGTCTACTTCCCTAACAAAGCACTGAACCTCCGAGGACTGGAGATGGTATCCTATATAACTAGGTGAATCCCATTATCACAATTAGACCTGCCCTAGATAAAGTTCCTGAAAATCCTGTCAATGCCACCACTAATCGATCCGGGGAGCCAAAAAGCTTGTATCATAAAAATAGGGATTAGACTCAAAGTTGTTAATACTTTTCCGGTCGCCGTTCTGGTTTTTCTATTGGAAAGAAACGTTCCGGTTTTGGAGCGTTTCGGCGTGCTGTTTCAGGGTTGTACTGTTCATATATAATTAATTATATATATAAAAAAATTAAAATATTAATTTAACAAGCATAATAAAAATTCAAGATAAATTAACTTTCAATTATACAATATAAATACAAAGTCAAACAAACATAATCTCAAAATTAAAAAAAAATCATAAGTTAATCAAAATAAAAAGGATTTTAAGGCCGGAACGGTGCCGAGACGTTCTGGCCGGAATTTCTGGAACTGACCGGAATTAAAATCGAGACAAAAACAACACCGTTTCATCTTGATTTTTTCAACGGAACAAAACGGAATTAACAACTTTGATTAGACTTGTTCGAGAGAAAAGTAAGAGAGGGAGCACGAATATATAACATAATCATCTCGAGGAAATCTAAATTCTTCCAGAGTGAGGAAATCCCAGTTGACACTGTCATAAGCCTTATCAAGGTCAATTTTAGCAGCAAAACACCCTTTTTTGCTTCTCGATGGGTACATAAAATTCGTCACCTCCTGAGCTAAAAAGAGTTATCTGTGGTATTGTTCCCGAGGATAGAATTGCTATGAAGGGGATCAATGAGATCATCTAAGAAAGGTCGGAGCCTGTTAATAAGAGCAACCTTAATTAGTGTGAACGAGCTGATTTGCCCGCGCGTTGCGCTGAATTTTTTTATATGTAGAAAAATAATTGATTTTTAACATGTTGTTATTTTTTTTAATTTTTTAAAAATTATTTTTGACATTAGCACATCAAAATCATGTAGAAGCACTTTTTTTAATTTAAAATTGAAAAATTTTAAAATTTGTTCAAAAACAATTTTCAAACGCATTACCAAACACTCTTGTTATATCTCACCAGAATCATAGTTCAATCAATTTTTTAAAATAGTAATGAAAAACGAAAATCACAATTCAAATCACTGTTTATTACTATTTGAAATTGTGATATCCTTTGACTATGTATAAAATAATAGTCATGGTGCACGTAAGCTAGCTTGGACATTCTAGTTATAAAAAAATTTATAAGTTGAAAAAAAAAATAAAAAACAATGTCAAAGGATTATTTGTGACACGTTATAAAAAATATATATATGTGAGGAAACAATTGTGGTGCGTGTTGACCCGGACACCGTGAGTATATATATATATATATATATATATATATATATATATATATATATATATATATATATATATAAAAAAGAAGCCTGAAAAAAAGAAGAGAAAAAAACATTTTCAAATATTAATAAAAAGTGAAAATTACAAAAAAAAAAATTAAGTTCAGAGATTTATTGTGATGCGCATAAGCTGACCCGGACACCCAGTTATCGAAAAAATGACTGAAAAAAAACATGTCAAACACTTATGAACAATAGAAAACATTGTTCTTTACTCAAAAATCATTTTCGGTGGCAGGGGGACTCGAACTCCAGCAATCTGAGAAAAAATATTTACTCCTATTATCTATAATTAACTAAATAATTGGCGATGCAACGAGTTTTTTTTATCTATGTAGAAAATTAATTGTTTGTATATGTATTGTATTTTATTATTTTAATTAGTAATATATATATATATATTAAGGCGCTAATATTAAATAAATATCAAAATATATAATTAGTTTCACATATCTATAAGAAAAAAACAAAACTTACAAATAATAATTATCATTATTTTGAATGTCTTATCTATAATAATTAGAAATTTCAACAGCTAACAATATTAACAAAAAAGCAAATAAATAAATAAATAAATGACAAAACAAAAATAAATATAATTAGATTTAAAAGAATTATTTGACTTGAAGGATAAATAAAAAGAATTTAAAGAACAACAAAGAGAAAAAATAATAAATATAAATTTTCAAATGATCATCACCACAAATTAAAATATAAATATTAAAAAAAATCTTAATAACAGTGGAAATAATAAAAATTGGTGAGACCATAATTATTTTTAGAAAAAAATCCATAATTTTTTTTTTATGATTTATTACTCATATTATTATATTAAAAGTATTTCAGAGTAATGATAGTAATGTGTTTTTCAAAAAAAACATAGGATATATATATATATATATATATATATTTTAAGGCGCTAATATTGAATAAATATAAAAAAATATAATTAGTCAGACATATTTAAAAGAAAACAAAACTAACAAATAATCACTGTTATTATTTTGAATGTCTTATCTATAATAATTAGAAAATTCAAGACTTAACAATATTAAAAAGAAGCAATTAATAAACAAAATAAATAACAAAATAAAAATAAATATTATTAGATTGTAAGATTGTATTTGTTAGTTATAAATATGGCCATAAACACTTATAATGATCTCTTTCCCTCTCTTAGATATAAATGCTTGTACTTTATTTATTTGTTAGTTTGCTTGCTGACTGGAAGATTGTCTTATGAACTTCAAAAGTCATTCCTTGTCCAGGAAACCTCTTTGGTGGAAGAAATCCAAATTTTAGTTGTGCAAACGTAGGGTCAAGAATGAGAAATTTTGGCACCTCTCTCTGCTATCTCTAGGAAATGGGATAACTTTATGGCTCAAAAATTAAGCAGGTGGTTGAGGTTGTTATTGAAAGTGATTTTTATTCAGAAATAAAACAATAAAAATTATTAAATTATTATGATAAAAAAAGGAACCAAGGAAAAAAAACTAATATTATTATTCTTGTTGAGTTAATAATTGGAAATAATTCAATAAAAAAATGTCAATAATTTTTTTTAAAAAAAAACATAAGTGAAAAAAAAGAAAAAAACATCAAAATCAATAAAAAAAATAAAAAAACAATCAAAATAAATAAATAAAAAAAAAAGCAAAGTGAAAAAAAAAGTGAAAAAAAAATTGAAAGCAAAAAGCGCTAGGCAGGGGGCGAACTTGCCTCTACTATCTGTCATGGCTTGCTCTCTACCTTGGTTCATCCATGGAGCTTAAATACCATTAATGGTGTTTTAGTTAAAAAACGAGCGGTTTTACCCGCGCGATGCGCTGAGCTTTTTTTATCTATGTAGAAAACTGATTGATTTGATACATTTTGTATTTTATTATTTTAATATTTAATTAGTAAAATTATAATTGATCAAATCTATTAAAAACTTATTTTTTTCCACTAAAAAATAATTGAATGTTTTTATTATTAAAATACTTTTGATAAAATTTGTTAGAAAGTTTGGTAAGAAGATGAAATGATTTATCATAAATTTGTTGTCACGGATACTCTGGTTAAAAAAAACACAAAAAAAGAAACCTGGTAAAAAAAAAGCTTAGTTGGACACCACGGTTATAAGAAAAAAATTAAAAAAATGGAAAAAAGTTCCTCGTTTATTAAAAGAAAAAAAAAATGAAGTCAGTTATAAAAAATGCAAGGGGAAAACAATTTTTAAGAAAATCATTTGACTTGAAAATTTAAAAAAATACCGCATTATGCTGCTGGCTGAGCAAACAATTTTTATAATTGTTTGTATTAAAGAAATCAATAGGTTTTGCCAATCCAAAGTTAAAATATAATATCTATATATGCAAAAATAAATATAATAAAATAGATCACCACATCCTATTATAAAAATAGGAACATCGAAATCTTAATATCTAAAACTATCATTGCTATTACTGTAGAAATAAGAAAATATATCAAATTATCTCGAGGAAAAAAAGCTCAAAAACAATTGAAAAAAGTAAGCAAGAAAAATAATTGAAACAATTCTTGTTGTTGTTGTGTTAATAATGAAAAAAAGAATGAAAGATTAAAAATATCTAAATAAATTTAACAAAAGATTAAATAAAAAATAAAATAAATATTTGTCAGAAACATAGTGTAATTGAAACGAAAAGTGGCTCACATAATTTTTTAATTGTAGATAACCTAGGTAAATTTGTTAAAGAAAAATTTAATTTGTCTTTTTTCCCCAGTAATGTTAGATTTTAAATATTAAAAATAAAAATATTGTAATTTTGTTTAAGAAATAAATCTAAACAAAAGAATATAAAATTTAAATTGAAAGCCCTTTTTTTTATAAGATTTATTAATCATATTATTATATTAAATGTATTTACAAAAACAAATATTAATGTTTTTTTTCAAAAAATTGTAGGTCATTTCTCTCTCTCTCTCTCTATTTTTGGGCAATAATATTCAATAAATATTAAAATATATAATTAGTCTAACATATTTTATAGTGTGATCGAAATGTGAAGTGGTTCTTATATTTTTTTAATTGTAGATGATCTAGGTTTATTTGTTAAAAATAATTTATGAGTTGTCTTTTTTTTCCAGTAATATTAGATCTGACACATTATAAATAAAATTATTGTATTTGTTTTAAAAAATAAATCTAATTTTTTTACGTGCTATAATTACTTATTTGTTGTCTAAAAAGAACAGCGTAATCGAACGGAAAGTGGCTCGTATATTTTTTAATTGTAGATAATATAAGCAAATTTGTGTACCTTTTGTATTTTTGAGTTGCATTTTTTCCCCAGTAATATTAGATATGAACTATTAAAAATTCAAATTTTGTATTTTATTTAAGAAATACACTTGAACAAAAGAGAACAAAAATAAAATTCAAAGCCAATTTTTATTTTATTTTATAAGATTTATTCATCATATTATTATATTAAATAATGTTGATATTAATTTTTTTCCTTCAAAAAATCGAAGGTCATTTTTTTTCTCTTTTTATATATTTTTAGGCGATAATATTCAATACATATTAAAACATATAATAATGACTTATTTGGCATCTAAAAGGAACAATATAATCGAAACAAAAGTGACTTGCATAGTTTTTTAATTGTAGATATCCTAGGTAAATTTGTATATTTTTTGTTCTTGGGTTGTCTTTTATCCCCAATAATATTAGATGCAAAATTACTATTGCTATTACTGCCAAAACAATTAAAATTATAAAATTATCCTGAGAGAAAAAACAATCAAAAACATTAATAAAAGAGTAAGTAAGAAAAATAATAAATTATTATTATTATTATTGTGTTAATAATGAATAAAGAACATAAATAAACGAAAGACTAAAAAACTCATAACTTTAACAAAAGATGAATAAAAAAATAAAATGAAAATTATCAGGCAAAAAAAATTCATATAACTTGAAAAAAAAAATAATAAAACCAATAAAAAACTAAAGGAAAGAGTACATAAAAAAATATAATAGATGATAAACAAATAAAAAATATTAGCTGAAAAAATCATTAAAAAAATAGATGTTCTACTTTGCGGGTCGAGCAAACAATTTTTATAGGATTTGCTGGATCAAAATTAAAATATAATATTTATTTATGCAAAATTTCATATCATAAAATAGGTCAACACACCTCCTATTATAACAATCGCAACATCGTAGCCTTAAAATCTAAAATTATCATTGCTATTACTATCAAAACAATAAAAAATATCAAATTATTCTGAAAAACAAACAATCAAAGACATTAATAAAGAGTAAGCAAGAAAAAAATATATATGAAATTATTATTATTATTATTAATGAAAGAAACAAAAATAAATGAAAGACTAAAAAAATCCTAGAAACTTTAACAACATATAAAAAAAATAAAAAAATCATTACTATCACTGTCAAAAAAATAAATATTATCAAATTATCCAAAGAAAAAAAACAAAAAAAAACATTAACAAAAGAGTAAGCAAGAAAAACAATTAAATTATTAGTATTGTGTTAAGCACACTTATATACTTATATATATATATATATATATATATATATATATATATATATATATATATATGGAGAAAAGTAGGGATTATTCGAGAAATATAAAAAAATAAAAGTATAAGGGCTGTGGCGCCCCTAGCTCCCTTGCCAGTTACCTAACTGGCGTGACCAGGTTCGCCACACTGTTGGGACTAATGTCCCCTATTAACTCCATCATAAACAACAAAATACATAGATAATTACATTGTTGAAAACATACGGAATAATTTAAAACATCCTTATAATCATTCTATAATTTACAAAATACTCAAAATGCCTAGATATTTAATTTACAAATTTGGCCCGTACCCTTTTTTTTTTTACAAACAAAAGATATTCCTATTTTTATCAGTGACACATGAGCCTCTTTCAGCGAGAACCGGCAACATCCTCAAACAGCTTAACCTTACCCTTGCCTGAATAAAAAAAAATACAATAATAGAATGAGCCAAAGCTCAGTAAGTAGGGTGATGCACGTGATATGCAATGCTATTGTGTTTCCCACATTTTCATCCATTTTTAATCCGGGTACCCTGGGTATATGCAAGTCCGTGCGTACTATCACTCGGTGATCATGTTATCACCTACTGCTCTATTACTTTCTCTCAGTGATCTCAATATCACCTACTGCTCGCAACGGCATTTTCCCTCGTTGTAGCACATGGTTAGCGGAATTATCCCTCGCTTAACGGTGTTAGTAAATAGAGCTCGCACTATGGATTCCTTGCTATTACCCATTCCACTCAATTCGGTTATCAAACCGTGTCAATTCAAGACTCAATGATTTCTCTCAAATTAATTTCCCCCAATGCACGTGATGCACGTGATGACATGCTTAATCACATTCAAACAAACTCGGGTACCAATTCTTATTTCCCAAACCATACTCACGGTCCAACTCACACTCGGGATTCACCCATCGTTCACATACCAATCATGGTTCTCATAGCGGGAACACAACCTCCGCTCATTAATATTGCTCATTAATTCCATTACTATTAAGATCTAATTATTTCCATTATTAAGAGAATAAATTTAATTATTTATTTATTATTATTTATTTATTTATTTATTTTGTCCAAGCTCATTTCTTTTAATCTTAGCCCATCTATTTTTAAAACCAAGCTTTTTACTTGAAGTTCAAGTCCATTTAATTTATTCTAGGCCC
This sequence comes from Salix exigua, assembly GCA_032356905.1. NCBI lineage: Eukaryota > Viridiplantae > Streptophyta > Magnoliopsida > Malpighiales > Salicaceae > Salix > Salix exigua. The sequence goes on along the minus strand of CM063595.1, from coordinate 9,978,073 downwards.
ATTAGCTTGATCCAAGTTTATTTATTATAACTTAGTTCAAACTTATTTATTTTAATCCAAGCCCAAATCCATTTGTTTTGATCTAAGTCCACCTTAGTTATAAGTTTAAGTCCATCTTGTTTTAACTTAAGCCCATTTAATAGAATCCACATTTTTCTTTCTTTCAAGCCCATATGTTTTAGGTTAAGTCCATGGGTTTATTTCATGCCCATATTCATCTAAATCTAAGCCCACTTAATTTTACATCTATATATTTTTTTTCAACAAAAGTATGCCTACATAACCCATACCAATTTGGCCATAATTCCTTACATATATATCTAAAAATTACTAAATTTTAAGGAGAGATATTAGACATATATATAAACAACTTTCATTCTTTGTAGTTTTCCTAAACATCACTCTAAGATCTCGAAATAACTCATACACAATTTCGGATGGAAAATAATTTTTTCCAGCAGGTATCTATTTGAGCAACCCATGCCATATCAGTCATAACTCCATGTATGGTTTTCTAAAAATCACGAAATTTCACAGGGACATAGTAGACATATATACCCACAACTTTCATTCTTTGCACCTTTCCTAAAACGCACTCCAAGGTCCCGCAATAAATCACACACCATTTCGGACAGAAAATATTTTTACAACAGATGTCTATTTGAGCAACCCACACCATATCAGTCATAACTCCATGTATAGGTTTCTAAAAATCACTAAATTTCACAGTGATGTAGTAGACATATATATACACAACTTTCATGCTTTGCATTTTTCCTAAAACTCACTCCAAGACCCCGAAATAATTCACCTAAATTTCGGGTTTTCCATCCCTAAAAGAAATTCAGACCAAGCACACTTTTCATCATACATGCTTAACCATCCATCATCAAACATCAAGAGTAAAAATAATTACAAAACCATCATAATCACATTTGACATTAATTAAACAACTCATAAAAATGGAAAGCATAAACAAACAAAAATAAAATAAAACCTACTTACTTTAGATTAAGTTTCCCTAAAATCTTTTAGCTTTTCCCTTGCTTTTCCCTTCTTCTTCTTCCCTTTTTCCCTTCTCTTTCACTCCTTTTTTTTTTATTTTTGTAAAATTTCGGGATGCATAACAAAAATGCCTCCCTCTCCCCCATGTTTGCTTTACTTAAACATCTTTTCCATTTAATGCTTATGCCATGTGTCAAGGAGTTATGGTGAAATGTAAAGTTAAATTAGGCTTAAATTTTTATGAATTTCAAGGCAATTCATTTGGTTAGGTTTTATGAATTTTAATATTATTATTATTTTTGGCTAACAACATTTTATATACTATACTTTATACTTATTACATATACAAAGGATTTACTAATTAATTCTCCTAAAATTATTTTTCCTAAACATTTACGTACACTAATTAATCCCAACAATCACGTACATAAACGTCAATTACGTACATACCATATATTCTAGTATATATTTTTACCGGGTTACAGATTATCACGTACGTACCCTATATACCATATACATACGTACGAATATAATTATCCCGATCAGTACACTTATACGGTTACAAATTTTACGGTAGTTACAAGGGCTGCAAAGAAAATTAAATATAAAAGGATTTAAATAAAAAATTAAAAGTTTAAGGGCTGAAATGAAAATCACATTGATTATCAATTTCGATTAAAGGACTTAAGGTGTGAAAATCGAAACTTATGTACCGAATTTATTGAGCTATTTACAAACAATCCAGAAATTAAAAGTAGCAGGACCAAAGTGAAACTTGCACATTTAATTAATTTCAATCACAATGACCCAATCGAACCAAATCAAAACTTATATAATAAAAACCAGGACAAAAAACAAAATTGCAGGTTGAGGGACCGAAGTGCAAAAGGCAAAAACACGGGGGCCTCTTAGCACTTTTACGTGCAGGAGAGAGAGAAACATGGCCATCGACTTTAACTGGCCGTCTCCGCGTCCACGCACATCGATTGCGGGACACACGTCGCCGCGGGAGGAAGACCACGCCGAGTCGCATCGATTAAGACTCCGGTAGCCCATCTACGATCACCATAGGACGCCTCATGCGCCGCCTAAACAGTACGTGAAGTGGAAAATCGGAAGACGGGTGCACCTCACGCCCTGACAGTCACAAAAAAAATAAAAAATAGGGTCAATTATCAACTTGCCCCTGCACCCAAGTCATTGTTTTTGTCTTATTAGGGGCTATAACCGTATTTAGCCATTTTTAAAAATAATAAAATAAGCAGAAGACCGGCGGGGCGGACCGGACTGGTCCGATGTGTGTAATGACAACGAAGCCTCTAGGTCTGGCGACGTTTTTTGTTGTTTTCGAGGGCTTTTTCGTTAAATCACTATTCAAAAAAAAACCGAACGAACTCGTGTGATGCACGGACAAAAAATATCTAATCCACATTGATAATGAGTCTAGGTGAACAGTTGATGGTGAGCGAGATGTTTTAACTATTTTACTAATTATTTCTTTGGATGTCTATTTTTTCCGACCGTATTTGTAAGTAAAAAAAATCGCTTTTACTACACGCACGCACGCACTCAGCTCTCTCTTTCTTACAGTCTTCTAAGACTAAAAGTGTAAATAAATAAATAAATAAATAATAATAAAATCCATTATTAAATCCAAAACTCCCCCGAGACAGACAGAATGCCTTGTTCGTCTTCTTCTTCGTTACTTGCCACTCTCTTCGGAACCCCATTTCTCTCCTCTTACTATAAACAAAACCCTTCCTTTCCTTCCTAAACCTTAAAAAAATAAAAAGACCAAGCATGTACTCGTCAGAGAAGCCTCGCCCTCTCGATTTCTACAAAGAAGAAATAGCACCATCGTCTTCTAGAGACAACATGATGATCGAAGTTGTCTCTTCCAACGGCGATTTGCCACCTCTTCATCTTCACCCCACCATCGCTGCTACCAACCCACTCCAGATGATTCTCGGCGAAAGCAGCGGCGATGACAACCACGAGGTCAAAGCGCCCAAGAAGCGAGCTGAGACATGGGTTCAAGACGAAACCCGAAGTTTGATTGGGTTTCGCAGAGAAATGGATGGTCTCTTCAATACTTCCAAGTCAAACAAGCACTTGTGGGAGCAAATTTCTACTAAAATGAGGGAGAAAGGCTTCGATCGATCGCCGACTATGTGCACCGACAAGTGGAGGAACTTGTTGAAAGAGTTCAAGAAGGCGAAACATCAAAATAGGGAAGGCGGGTCTGCTAAAATGTCGTATTACAAGGAGATTGATGAGATTTTGAGGGGAAGGAATAAGAATTCTCAGTATAAGTGCACTCTTCCTTCTAAAGTTGATTCATACATGCAATTTACTGACAAAGGTATTTTTTGGCTTTGAGTTTCCATTTTTTTCCTAATTTGGTGCCAATTGGAATTGGGCTGTTTATTTTGTGTTTGATTTCTTTTTCCTTGCTGCAAGCTGCGACAACAACTACTGAATAGTTTTGATCGTTTAAATTTCTATTTTTGGGTGTTTGGTAGTGAATTTCTTAAAATAGAGTGTTATCTAGTGCTGCTTTGAAATTTTGTTCTTAGAAATTGATATTTTTTTGTGGGTTTCTGCTTTCTGAAAATTGGATTACTATGTGATGTGTTTGATGTGATATAGGACATAACTAGCAAAAATAGAGCAAAACGTTATCTAGGAATTAGCTTATGTCCTGGGGGCGTGCTAAAATATTTTGTTTCATTGTTTTGAGTTTCTGGATGGTGGAATGTATTTAGGGTGTATGACTTGAGGAGAGCCAGGATAGGTGGGCATTAGTTATAGGAGCTAGGTTGCTTGATACTGGCTAAGGGGTTATCAAAACATAGTGATGGGTTTATGATTGGCATGAGGAAAGACTAAGTTTTGGCTTATAATGCAAGGAACTAGAAAAATCAGGTTATCATGAGCCAGATCAGTACTTTATGTTTGTGTTCTAGTGATTCATGTTTGATTTGAAACTGAGAGTTTTGGAATCAGCATGCACCATGTGAACCAACTTTCCGTGACAATTATAGAATTTGTGTGGTGTTTGGGATCCTGATAGAAAGTATAGCACCACGTCCTTCTGCAAGCTGCCCAAATTTGGCATATTGTGTTACTGAAGCTCTGAGACTGGTGATGCATTTACTGGGGCTTGTGAGCCTGTGAGTAATATGATCATGTTGATTTTCATGGTTATGCAATTCTTTATTAGGTGTTTCTAACTCCTGTGCCACTTGCATGCTTTCTCCCCATTGTAAACCAGATGTTGGATACTGCTCTAAGAAGTTAAGCAAATGATTGAAGAACATGCTTTTGTGCGCATATATCTGCAAGAGAGTTCATTTTCCAGAATGCTTGTTTTGACGATCATTAGATTTTGACTGAAAACCTGTCATCTGGTAACCTTTTATGCCTTTATTTTGGATGACATCTGAACTACATAACTTCACACCAAAACTAGATTTCTGAGGATTCATATGCTGATGTTAGGAAGTTATGATTGTCATGCTAAATAATTGTATTGATTTTTTATTTATTTTGTTTGTTTGTTTTGGGGGCCAATGGTGTTGGTGTTTAGCTATTGGATTTTCTTCCCTTCTCCTATTTATTTATCTTAGGTGGGACTTTGAGCACAACTGTACAGTTAGTCTTTTCTTAACCGCACACTTACCTTTCTAACCACCAAATGTTACCAGAGGCGCCACTTTTAGTGATGGGAAATTGGGCAAAAATGTTCCAGTGTTTCTGTCCACCATCTTTGCTAGTGTACTTGTACTTTCTAGCTGCCCTTGCTTTTGATAAATTTATTGTCATATGACATTTCATTTTTCCAATGATCGTCAAGATAATTTATAATTCACAGCCTATACAGAACTTTTGGTCCTGTCATTATGATTGGGTATTCACCATACCATCTGTTTGGATTACGCAGGCTTTGAAGATACAAGTATATCATTTGGACCATTGGAAGGTAAATCACTGTTACTGATTTCTAATCATTGTAGCTAGTTCTGTGTGTGTTAATTTGTTTCTAGTTCTGTGTGTGTTAATTTGTTTTCTGCCTATATATGTTTCTGTTGAAGACACGGATCTTTTTTGGTTACTGGTGTGTGTTCTTGTGTTGGTGGGGTTAGTGAATGCATATCAAGTAGCTCTCATCTGAATCAACCTCAAACAAAAAAGGAAGTGGTCTAGAAGGTTAACAAGTCAAGATGCTACCCTTTTGATCATGAAATTAATTTAGCATAGCTTCAAAGGTCGAATCAGTTCTTACATAGAAATTTTTTTAAGATCAAATCTGCTCTTTCATAGAAAGCCAATTGTCTGCATGGCCATCCCAGAAGCAGCAAGCTAGATCCTTGCTGTACCTTGGCCAGGGAGATACAACTTCTTTCTTTATGCTCCAAATTTAAACGATGATTCTTTTTTTAGCTTTATACAGCTTTCAGCATATTGGAAAGCCTTGACTGAACAGTGCAATTGTTTCCCAAAAAGGCTTTTCAAGGAAGCTGAAATGTAATTGTCAATCTTATTATCTTATACAGCAATGAAGGTGAATGCCATCCTCTTGTTAGTAAAACAAATCATCGTTCTCCTTGTTCTTGATCAAAGCTTTGAGAAATGTATCCCTGCATGGATTAGATATACTTTTGATATTCTGCCGTAACAAACTACTGGATCTCAAATCTCAATATTCTCTTGCTATTAGGAATCAAAGATCATTTCATATGTGATCCTGCTTTGCATCAACACAACACCACTAGAGCTTCTCAGAATTGGCATCAGGAAGGTGCCTTCTTATAGTAGATACGCCACTAGAGTGTCACAAGGTTTCTTCAGATCCCTCCTGAATCACTTACCTCAAATATCAACATATAAAACCTGCAATACCACAAACAAGTTCTTTCCCCTCTCTGCACCTCATTTTTTTAGCCTTGAAGTTTTCACCTACCTGAAAACAATCTTCAAGGGCTTTTATGCTCCGGAGACTTGCAGCTGCAATTACTATTTACTCACCCACACACCTATATGCTCCACTCATATGTTTATCATCGGTAGTTCATTTGAAGAAAATCCTGTCAAAGATATCATACTGATGTGTAACTTTATTTATGCATTTTGAAGGATATTGTATAAGATAAAAAAAAATAAAAATAATGTAAGCTCGCTAATATTATCATGAAAAAATTTGGAAGTGTAACATTGTTCTTATTTCGAAGAGGAAAGATGGGAAATATAGTGATGTTCAAACATGAAAAATGGTGAACAAAGAGATCTTTTGAATAGTTCCAAAAAGGATAAATTAAAAAACTTGTCCCACATCATTCTCAATCTCATCATGTAATCAACAAGTTACCGAGTATTTTTGTCAAAAAATAAGATCAAATGTTTTCTCATGCACTGTTTGAATTCCAGTTGGCCGCTTTACCATTCTACCTGTTTTTGTTATCATTTTACTTTCCTTTTCCTCATGATTTTCTCTCATAATATACATGCATTTTCCTCATTTAAGTTATATGCAATGCAGCCAGTGCCAGGCCATCAGTCAACCTGGAAAGATGTCTGGATCACGATGGGCATCCCCTTGCCATCACTGCGGCTGATGCAGTTGCAGCAAGTGGAGTTCCTCCTTGGAGTTGGAGGGAGACCCCTGGGAATGGTAAATTTTACCAAGATCAGAACCTACAAACTTATTTCCGCTCACAATTTTAAATTTCCTAAATGACTTGGCCGGACAAATTTTTTCTAAGCCCCCTGTGACCCCGAGCTACCTGCCCTCCATTGTTTTGATTGAGATGATGGACATTTTATGTTAACTTTGATATTATATCTATAATATCAGTTGCTGAGAGTCAATCATATGGTGGGAGGGTGATATCAGTCAAATCTGGGGACTACACAAGAAGGATTGGCATTGATGGCACCGCAGATGCCATTAGGGAGGCAATCAAGTCTGCTTTCAGATTGAGAACCAAGCGAGCATTCTGGTTGGAGGATGAAGACCAGATAATTCGTGCTCTTGACAGGGACATGCCTTTAGGGAGTTACACTCTTCACCTTGATGAAGGTAATTTATGCATCTACTGTCATATTCATAAAATCTTTCCTCCATGTTTTTAACTGCCTGACTATGGATTGTTAAACCTGTATGATACCCATAGTAGTTGTCTAGATTGTGAAAATCTGTAGCTGCTTAGTTTAGTAGTTACCTTGAATAACTTTTTTTCTCAGACTTTTGTTAGCCAGTAAAGCAAAAAACGATCTATATCAGGCCAATTCATGTTTCTACAGTTTGACACTACATTTCAAAAGCGTTTTTGAAAAAAAAATGAGATTTTTTATTTTTATTGTTTACTTTAAATTAATTTTTTTAGTGTTTTTAGATCATTTCCATGTGTTGATATCAAAAATGATTTTTAAAAAATAAAAAAAATTATTTTAATGCATTTCTAAACGAAAAACACTTTAAAAAACAATCTCAACCACATTTCCAATTCAGGACAGTAATTGTTTGCTTTCACATTGCGCAAGTTATTTAGAGCATTTATATTACTGACATAGCAGCAATCAAAAGGCAAAAGCAATTGTAGCATTATTAGGCGAAGTCCCTTCACTGTTGTGAACCAATTCTTGGACATTCAGAATAATTGCAAAATTATCATCAAACACCAATGTATGTCATCTATTCAGGGCTAGCTATCAAAGTTTACCTGTATGATGAGTCAGACCACTTGCCAGTGCACACTGAAGAGAAAATCTTCTATACTGAAGATGACTACCGTGATTTTCTGTCTCACCGGGGCTGGACTTGTCTTAGGGAGTTTGATGGATATAGAAACATAGATAGCATGGATGATCTTCGGCATGGCGCCATATACCGGGGTGTCAGTTGAATTTATTTAATTGCTCACACCCTCTCCATAAAGTCGCCGACATCATACTACTACAATTTATCACGATGGCGTGAGTTGAATTTATTTATTTGCTCACACGGCCTCCATAAAGTCGCCGATAACATACTACTTCAATTTAATACAATGCTGTAAGCCGTGGAACTGTATTACACAATTGTAAAGTTTTCTGTAATTTTGTTGTATGATAGGAAACTAGGATCAAGTCTCTTGATCCATAGACACACATCCAGCGTTTGTAAATATGTATATTCTTTGACAAAAAAAGTATAATTTATTTTCCAGACATCAAAGTTTGCCACCTTTTTTAATCCTTTTTGTTTCTGCTCTTCTTCTCCCTGGTGGGAACTTATCTGATTTCAACCTTTTGGCTGTTGAAAAATGTGTGTCCATAAAGTCAAAATGATCAACGATCCAGGTGAGTAGGGCAGAGAATCCAGTCCGGTTAAAGATACCTGCTGCAATGCAAAGCGAATCAATTCCTGGCCAGATTGCTGTGTTGATTGATATTGTTCTTTTAGTGAATTCCAGTTTCCCTGGAAAATCGGAGGATTTCATTATCTGCCACCCCGGGCGATATGAAGGATAAATAGTGCGGGAAAGTAAAAGGAAATACAAAAGATCACAACCAAGCTCCTTTATTGTGAATTCAGATTCGAAAAATAGATAATGCGGGAAAGGAAAAGGGAAGTGTACAGAAAAAGTTTCTTCATTGTGTAAAGATTTCAGATTCGATAGATATTTCTCGCGAGAAAGGAAAAGGAAATGTACAAAAGATACTTGCAATGCGCATTGTCTGTACAAAGATGACAGATAAAGTTCCTTCATTGTGGATCCAGATTCGAAAACTGTGATGATACGAGAAAGGAAAAGGAAATGCACAAAAAAGATGACAGATAAAGTTCCTTCACTGTGGATTCAGATTCGATGGACCTGCACATTCTGGCCTTGATAGTAAAAACAAGGCTCATTTCAAATTCGACGAAAACAGACATGAACGATTACAATCGGTACATATCTTAAGAACATGTGAATAGAAAATTCACAGTGACCGAAGCAGAAATCCACAAACAGTTTACAAAAGATAGGGCCACCTCTACTGTTCATCCCATTCATCATTCCTGTACGAAACAAGAGTGTCAACCTTGTGTATCTGCATAATCCAACAACCAAGTCAGTTTGTAGTTTTCTCATTTTCAATAAAAAAGATGATTTGATTTGCAAAATCACCTTGGTATCAAATGAATGCAATTTCACCATTTGTGGATTGGCAATAAGTTTGGGGTCACTCTCAATCCAGGTGAATGGGACTGCGACATCTTTATCAGTGTATGCTAACACATCAAAAACACCTAAAGCAACAAAGAGAGACGGGGTTCGATTACTGTAACCGAGAAATCATCAAAACATCACAAAATTCATTGATCAGGATTCAGCAAATGATTCTTACAAGATTCATCAAGGCATGGCAAGTAAGTAATGCTTGATGCAATCTGACGCATGATTGCCTGTATCTCTCTCATTATTTCTTTGTCACTCTTTTCCCTTGACACTCTGGAATCATAATCATGCAACAAATCAACCCAAGACTTCGGAAGACATTATTTTATATCATAAGGAAAAAGGAGTTTGGACTCTAGACAAAGTGATTACCCTTTCTCAACAACCTCACTATCAGTCTCAATACTGAAGTTCCACCTCTCCAGGACCTCATTGGTGTCCTTACTCATTATTACCAGAACAACCCTCTGTAATTTTCCAGCTTCCAGCCATTCTTTACAGAATTCAAAACCAATCATTTCAGTGATCAACAAAAACACATACAAGGGCATTAATTTTAGGAAAAACACACAACTTGTGGACGGGATTCATTTAGGTTTCAATAAAGGAGGGCTTTCATTTCTGAGAGTTCCTTGGGAAATGAAAATGGAATCATCAATTACCTGATAACTGAGCATTCAAGTTAGAAATAAAGGATTTAACACCTTCATCATTAGTAAGCAACATTGGGAGCCCATATTTCTTCACTTTCGCAAAACTTTCTTCTGGATAAACCCCTCGATTGTAAAGTATACTAAATCCACAATCAGCCAATCAATATTAATTTCGAAACAAATAACAAAAACAAACAAGAAAACAGAAATTAAAAACCAAGATTCTATAAAATTTACCTGTTTGCTGCATAACCTGAAAAGGGGGTCAAGGAGTATTAGCCAAAGATTTTGATTAAGATTCACGAAGAAATTAACAAGCTGCATTCAAGAAAGGAATCAAATGGAGAGGTTGAGACTACCACATACCAAAGAACTCGCTAACAATCGCTGCAGATCCACGGAGAGTGATTATGTCTTTTGCAACCGTTCTTGATGCCATGGTTCTCTTTTTCTTGTACTGTGCTTTTACTGTAAAAAAACAAGCTAGTGGGTTTTGATTTTCTGAAAACAAGAAATGAAAGACAAACGGGTGCTTTTTTTTTTTCGGGGGCGGGAGGGATCAAATTTGAAAGAAAAATGGGTTGCTGTTTACTTGAGAATTTAATGCAAGAAATCAGGGTTTAGTGAGCGAGTAATAGATCAGCCATGAAATGTAATGTAAAGACGCCAGGGAAAGTAACGGCTAGTTTTCCTCTGGTTTCGTCTTGAGGCTGACAACAACGGCACCATTTTAAAGGGCGCCTTTAACGGTAGCAAAATGGGATTGGCTTTTTTCTTGATATTATTTATTATTTATTTTTTCTAATGTTTCAACCCGGCTTGTTAATTTTGTTATGTTAATGATCGGAATGTTCTGTGCTATTAAAAAAACCAAGATGAAATGATGTTGTTTTTGTCTCTGTTTTAATTCCGGTCGAACGCCTCGGTACCGTTCCGGCCGTGCTATTCCGGCTCAAAATCATAATATTTCTTTTATTTTAAACATTTTACTATCATAATATTTTGGAATTTTAGAGATGTTTCTAATTTTGAGATTATGTTTGTTTGACTTTGTGTTTGTATTGTATAATTTAAAGTTAATTTATCTTGCATTTATATATATATATATATATATATATATATAAATATAAACAAGATAATCTCGAAACGACACGCTAAATCTGAGTATTCTTGGATCATTTTATATTCTAATGTCAAAAATTCTATATATATTATTGTGATGTATCTCAATTAAAGAATATTTAAAAAAAATGGCATTGCAATAGTAAATATACATAAGAATATAAATAAATTAATCTATATTAAAAGAAATAAAAAAGATAGATTATCGTGTTGTATAAAACGATAGATAAACTATTTATCTTCACTTAAATAGCAATTAGCCAAACCTCTCTCTAAAAATTTATCTACGCAAAGTTAATATTACGAGTTTATATGAAAATGAAACTCATGACTTTATTTCACTGTCGAGAGCCTTGTTTGAACATATTATATTTTATTTTTTTATGTGAGGAAACCCTACTCCCTGGAAATTTTATTTTGTAAGTCTAGGTGAGCGTGTAAAATCTCAATTGTCTCAAGTTCTTACAAGAGTGCACGTCCTGACTCAAATTCGAGAACTCTAAAAGCATCTACTAGTTGTTTTCAATATGAATCTGCAATTTTCATCCATGACTTATTAACAACAAATATCCAATATAACAAATGCATGATAATGCTTTTATGATTTCATTTGATATGTTTTAAAATCCAAGATATCTAAATAAAATATTATTTAGTGTTTATGATAGTGATTAATTAACATTCTTCTTAATCTAACAAACTTCTTGCTTACAATGGAAGCTTTAGGTATTTGAAAAAACAACTCCAATTAGAAGGATTTGAAATCTTTGGATGATGAAGTTTTTATCTTCATTAGAAAAATATTAAATGACTAAAAAAAAAACTTTAAATTCAAAGATAAGAATGTTTGTTTTTAAGATGATTAATGCTCTAAAATCTATGCATTTTTTATCTTAAAAAATGAAAAAAGTTATAAACCTCTTACGTAGATGGTTCATGGGGTATTTATACCTCCTAAACCTTATTGTTTTCAGAGAAAAGAAGGGTCGAGAAATCTTATGTTTTTGACGACATTAAAGGGAGGCAAATATTTCTTACATATGATTGATGGGATAAGATTTATGGCAAGTCTTCTAAGAGACCTTGTATACACCTATGAGCATAAAAAATCATTATCTTAATATAAACAATTATTCTAGATGAAAAAACATGATGGTTTATCATTTATTTAACACTTATATTATATAATATTGTCCGAGATGATCAAATACAAAATCCCAGAATTAGACAATGTCCAAGTTCATGACATGTTTGTCAGTCCACACTTCCTTGCAAGTCTTTTGGCACATGTTTTTGGACCTGGTTGATTACCAAGTTCAAACTCTTTGAATTTAACATGTTTGACAAACTCATGCTGTTGTCTATCTTCTGTGTTAACGCTAACACGAGCAGAGCGCGCAGCGACAGTGCGAGTTCTTTTCCTCTCCACACGCCTACGGCTACCCAACACGTGCCTTGCCGAGGTAAAAGAAACTCAGGATTAACTGGCATGAGGTGAGCCACGAGTCCATGAGAGAGGAGAATCCTTGCTGACAAAACCCTAAATTCGAGATGATCAACGGCCTCAGATTCACTCGATCGTCTCCGTGCACTCTAAAACCTTATTATTATAATCATATTCCCTGATAAAGTGAATGGATTCTGTGGGCATAATGTCATGCCAGTGGATTCCCAGGCCTGTGGGGGTTCACAGCACGGGTTACTCACCATCTATCTCTTGCACAACTTGCTATTCAAGGCTCCGGGTTTCGTGAAACCAGAAAGACAAGTTGGCGATTGATGAGGGGAAGAAAACCATTTTCATAATAGTAGTTTGAGTTTGAATGTTCCGATCAAGAAGATTCAACTAACAAGTAGACTGGTATCAGTATCGTAATCATGGACAGCGAACACTGCATCCTAGTTTCCAAGAAAGTAATGAGCCGCCATCGTGCAATGTATCTGCAATGGTGGCCCTGCTTCTTGGATGTTTCGAGTGAAGGGCAGTGGAGCCGGAGGAATTGAATTACATGTTGATAATTCATACAAACATTAATCGGCCTACCAAGACTGAATACGACTGATTTAATCAGCATATGTTGACTGGACAAATCCATGATGATCTGGATATCATGTTTGCTTGTTCATAAATATAGATAGGAAAAGAATCGTGATAGCTGGATTAGTTCTTATCATTGCCTGTCTAATCTCTCCTAAGTCCATGCCATCGTTAGTAAAAAGTAAGAATTCCTCTCGAGTGTATATTGCTGTTGAAAAAGCACTGCACAAGCCAGCAGGTTATTGGCCTGGTGGTCCTGGTTGTAAAGAAGGATTCTCTATTCCTCTCTAAGCTTTGTCAAGCACGACTATCATCCCGCGATGTTTTATATGTTCATTGGGCTTGCAGGATGTTCAGTTCGAGAATTAACTGTGATGTGCTCAAGTTGGGCGACACCCGGTTATCAAAAAAAAAAATCACTACACAATGCATGATTCCTCCTAATACCCTGCCATCCCGGATAGAATGATTGAAAAAAATAACATTTTTGTAATGGGAAATATAGAAGAAGAAATAAATTTATTTCCATTGAAGGCTAAATTGTATTTGGAAAAACTCCAAATGAATTGTATAAAAGGAAAATGACAGGTCACAGGATAGGAGAATTAATGTCTGCATAAACCCACATGCACCCACCACTATCACATCGGCAAAACAAAAAAATGCTAAGATAATAATGATGAAGAAATTCAGGAACCTTATCATAAAGTAGATTATTATATGGCGAGATTTTTTTTCTGAAATTGAAGATTTACGTGGAAATGAAGCAGGAAGAAACACAAAGCTTATGTCCTTCAAATGCCAACGTGATTTAAGACATCCTGACACTTTAAGAAGAAAAAAGACTAAACAATTGTCTGTCTGTCTTAAGGAAAGAGAATTACAATGAGATTTTTAATGAAACGGTGCGGAGATTCTGGTCCTTGTAAATTTATGAGCAGGATATATTCCTTGGACAAAGATTGTAGAGATGCCATGGTGTGACTGTATTTTTTTAATGTTTTTATACGAATCTTAAGACCCACTATATCTCTATACCACTTCACTCCTTCCACCTAAGTCATCGCCACCCTTAAAGGTACATGTGCTTATTCAAGCTTTGGCAGGCAGGACGGACTTGAAGAAGCTGATCCACTTCTTCCTCCATTATTTTGCAGAGGAGAGTTTAAGTGTCATTTCTGTTGTTTTGTTGTCTTTGTCTTCGTATCCCAACTGGGTTCTCATTTTTTTTATCGATAATACAGAGCGGGATATCTTAAACATTGCCCAGACTCTCTGTGGACGTTTTTCTTTCTGGGCTGCTTTTTTTCTGATTCTTTCCTCGATTTAGATTGGGTGAGAATTTAGTTGAAATGGGGATTCTTGAGTTGGGGACTGGAATGGAGATTTCTGTAGAGATTGTCTATGCAGCATTTGCCATACTGTTAGTGGCATGTTTGCTGATAGACATCTTCAAACGAAGGAGAGATGGTGGTGATTTATGCTGCAGAGAGCTCGAAGCAGTGAAACAATTTACAGTGTTGTCTACTGCATTCACTGCTCTTTCTAACGTCATCATTTCGATCTTGTACATTGGTTTTGGGTTTTATGAGTATTGGGAACTAAGAATTATCACTTCTAAGTCTGTTTCCTTATCTATGACTTGGATTTTAGCTACTCTAGTTGTTTGCTATCCCACAAACATAACTCATAGAAAAGACAACAGGTTGCCCTTAGTCATTATTCTTTGGTGGGTCTTTTACTGCATTTTTGATTCACTTTCTGTTTCCATTCATTTGATTACCCGTTTCAGATCCATAGAATTGCCTTATCCATGGCCTGAAGCTAATATTGCTGATTTTGCTTCCTTACCACTGTCAGTACTGCTTTGTTTCAATGCTGTAACATTCAGTCGTAGTACCAAGACTCATGTTGACCTTGAAACCCCATTGCTTCAAGAAAAGAATGAGAGTTTGCTCAAAGATTCAACTTATTACAGGGATGCTGGAATTTGGAGCAAGCTTACTTTTCAATGGCTAAACCCACTGTTTAGTAGGGGAAGGATAGAAAAGCTTGAGCTATCTCATGTTCCTTCAGTCCCTGCATCAGAAACAGCTAAGTATGCTTCCTCATTGCTTGAGGATTCGTTCGGAAAAAATAAAAATGAGACTTTGAATTTGCCAAAAGCCATAGCATATGCTGTTTGGAAATCCCTGACTATAAATGGAGTCTTCGCAGGTATCTCTTTGCTTAAACTGGCATCAATCTATAGATTCTGTTTAAAGGGTTTGTTATACTTAATTTTGTTCATCTTCTGCAGGAGTAAACACGATTGCCTCCTATACGGGTCCTCTTTTGATCACCAACTTTGTAAATTTTTTATCGGAGAATCATGATGATTCAGGCTACCTCCAGGAGTTGGTTCTTGCATTCATCTTCTTTTTCTCAAAGACAGTCGAGTCCCTAACTCAGCGGCAATGGTACTTCGGTGCTCAGCGTATTGGCATACGAGTAAGGGCAGCTCTCTCAGTACTGGTTTACAAGAAATCTTTATCAGTGAAGTTTGCAAGATCAAGCAATGGAAAAATCATAAATCTGATTAATGTTGATGTAGAGAGAATTGGTGACTTCTGTTGGAACATCCATGGGGTCTGGCTACTACCATTCCAGGTGTTTTTAGCCCTGGTTATCCTGTATAGAAACCTGGGTGCCGCCCCCTCAGTTGCTGCTCTCTCTTCCACAATTCTGGTGATGGTGAGCAACACTCCTCTGGCCAGTAAGCAAGAAAGGCTCCACTCGAGGATCATGGAAGCTAAAGACTCGAGAATCAGAGCAACTTCAGAGACTCTCAAGAGCATGAGAGTCTTAAAACTGTATTCATGGGAACCGACATTTTTGAAGAAGCTTCTCCAGCTCAGAGAGACTGAGAGAAACTGGCTGAGGAAATACCTCTATACAAGTTCAGCGATAACCTTTCTGTTCTGGGCTTCACCAACTCTAGTTTCTGTTATCACTTTCGGTGTCTGTGTTTTATTGAAAAGGCCTTTAACAACAGGGGCAGTCCTCTCAGCTCTTGCAACATTCCGAATTCTGCAAGAGCCCATCTACAACCTGCCGGAGCTTATTTCCATGATTGCTCAAACTAAGGTCTCGATTGATCGCATCCAAAATTTTCTAAGAGAAGATGATCAAAAGAAGCAGATTCCTTACCAAACTTCTCAAGCATCAGACATCCCTATCGAAATGAAGATTGGAGAATATGCTTGGGAAACAACTGATCAAAACTCAAGGAAACCTACCATCAAAATTACCAAGAACATGAAAATAATGAAGGGTTACAAGGTTGCAGTTTGTGGATCAGTTGGGTCTGGCAAATCAAGCCTACTCTGCAGCATACTTGGCGAGATTCCCAGGATTTCTGGCGCAGGAGTCAAGGTTCATGGTACAAAAGCTTATGTTCCCCAGAGCGCTTGGATTCAAACAGGAACTGTGAGAGACAATGTGCTGTTCGGCAAGGATATGATTAAGGAAATGTACGAGGATGTTTTGGAAGGGTGCGCTTTGAACCAGGATATTGAGATATGGGCGGATGGAGATTTGACTGTAGTGGGAGAGAGAGGGATGAACTTGAGTGGAGGACAAAAGCAGAGAATTCAACTTGCAAGAGCTGTCTATAGTAATTCAGATGTTTATATCCTAGATGATCCTTTTAGTGCTGTAGATGCACATACTGGAACACATCTGTTCAAGGCAATCATCTTCCTAATATTTTTCTGCTTTTTATTTATCTCTCGTGTAACTCTACTTCCTTGTCGGTATTCCCATCTTGTTTTCTTCATATTTGGAATATTTTTGTGCAGAAATGTCTCATGCAACTCTTGTCTCAGAAGACTGTTATATATGCCACCCATCAACTGGAATTTTTAGATGCTGCAGACCTCGTTCTGGTACATAACCCGAAACTTCAATCAGATATTCAAACATATCAAGAGTCTAGTCGTCTCAAGCTTCTTATCCATTGCTTTTAAATGTGTATTTATAGGTGATGAAAGATGGTGTGATTGTCCAGTCAGGAAAATACAAAGATTTGATTGCAGATCCCACTGGTGAACTTGTTAGACAAATGGCTGCCCATAGAATATCATTAGACCAAGTGAATCCACCCCAAGAAGATAACCCTATAGCCAGCGAAACATCTCAGTTAAATCAAATTGAAGTCACGGAGGAAAAACTTGAAGGGCCAAGTGGTACTGGTAGATTTTCAGGGAAAACTCAAGAGGAAGTATCTGAAACTGGCAGAGTGAAATGGAGCGTTTATTCAACCTTCATTACTTCAGCATACAAAGGAGCCCTTGTTCCAATCATCCTTCTGTGTCAAGTCCTTTTCCAGGGACTCCAGATGGGCAGCAATTATTGGATTGCATGGGCGACAGAGAAGAGCCGCGACGTCAGCAGAGAGAAGCTGATTGGCATATTCGTTTTGTTGTCTGGTGGAAGCTCCATCTTTATATTGGGAAGAGCAGTTTTGCTGGCAACAATTGCTGTTGAGACTTCTCAGCGTCTGTTCTTCGGAATGATCTCGTCTGTTTTTCGAGCTACTATCTCATTCTTTGATGCTACACCTTCAAGTAGGATCCTCAACAGGGTTAGTGTTTTTGTTTATTCCAAGTTTAATACTCTTTGGTTTGTCAAACATCTTCACATGGTTCAGAGAAAAAACGTTGTTCTTATTTTATTGTGTCTGTCCTGGCAGTCATCTACAGATCAAAGCACAGTAGATACAGACATCCCCTACAGATTGGCTGGATTGGCATTTGCCCTAATTCAGCTATTAAGCATCGTTGTCCTTATGTCTCAGGTGGCTTGGCAGATCTTCCCTATCTTTCTTGTCATCCTAGGAATCTCAGTCTGGTATCAGGTAATGGAAAATTCTGTTTCTACTTCCTACCATTTTTTTCATTAAAGTAAACCTTATCATCCGGATGAAGATATATTTAAACATTGAGGTGTTTAATCAAAATTTTCTGCAGGCTTATTACATTTCAACTGCTAGAGAATTAGCCAGGATGGTTGGAATCAGAAAGGCTCCTATCTTACATCATTTTTCAGAATCTATAACCGGGGCAGCGACAATTCGCTGTTTCAATCAGGAAGAACGCTTTCTGATGAGAAGCCTTAGCATAATTGATGATTATTCTCGCATTGTCTTTCACAACTCAGGCACCATGGAATGGCTGTGCATTCGGATCAACTTTCTCTTCAACTGTGGGTTCTTTCTTGTTCTCATCATCTTGATCAACCTTCCTAAGTCAACCATTGATCCCAGTGAGCTCCTCTTATCTCACATCTTTTACGAGAAACTATGCACGCCAATTTGCAACCAAGAATATTTGGAACTTCATAAATGAATGCAAGAAATAGTCCCATGTCTAGTAAATGATGGAATGGCAAAAACTAACGTAATTTGAATACAGAACTAGCTCCATCTACTAGAAATTACTAAGGAAGCTTCAGAGAAGAAGAAGAAATGGAATAGTGAAATTCATTGTCTAGTAGCAGATATTTGAATCAACCATCTGTAGTATATTTATTTTTCTTTGAAAAGTGAAATCAAGAAAACAAATCGAAGATGATGTTTCGATCAACTGCATACTGTCTTTATTATTCCTAAGCATATTTGTGGTTGAATGTTGCAAGAAAATGGAAATATACATCTATAGAGGCCTCTTTATACCTTCCATCCATTTCCAGTTCTTTTTATAAAAGCTGAAACATAAAATGTTTATTCTCGTAGTTTAATGGTTGGTTGAATGGAACCCAGGTTTGGCAGGGCTCGCAGCTACCTATGGTCTGAACCTGAATGTTCTTCAGGCTTGGATTATATGGAACTTATGCAACGTTGAAAACAAAATGATATCAGTTGAAAGAATTCTTCAATTCTCTAACATACCCAGTGAAGCTCCTCTAGTGGTTGAAGATTGTCGGCCGAAGCCTGAATGGCCAATGGACGGAAGAATTGAACTTACAGGCCTTGATGTTCGATATAGTCCTTCTCTCCCAATGGTTCTCAAAGGCATAACCTGCACCTTCCCTGGAGGAAAGAAAATCGGTGTTGTGGGAAGGACGGGAAGTGGAAAATCTACTCTGATTCAAGCTCTTTTCCGAGTGATCGAGCCCTCAGGAGGAAAGATTCTTATTGATGGACTAGATATTTCCAAGATAGGTTTGCAGGACTTGAGGTCCAGGCTTGGTATAATTCCTCAGGATCCCACATTGTTTCAAGGAACTGTAAGGACCAATCTGGATCCTTTGGAGAAACACTCAGATCAAGAAATCTGGGAGGTAGGTTAAGAAATCTTTCTTACTGAAATAAGATTTCAATATACGTTCACTCAACCAATCTGCCTTAATTTACAGGTTCTCAACAAATGCCGCCTTGCAGATTTAGTGAAACAAGATAAAAGACTTCTTCATGCCCCAGGTACATATTCCATTCACATATTGAAGCTTCAAGTCTTCTTCTTCTTCTTCTTCTTTTTTCATTTTCGGTTTTGTATATTCAATTTCCTGGTTATTGAAATGATGGAATCTGGGAATGAATCAGTATCTGAAGATGGAGAAAACTGGAGTGTTGGACAAAGGCAGCTTGTTTGCCTGGCCAGGGTGCTGCTGAAGAAAAGAAGAATTTTGGTGTTAGATGAAGCCACAGCTTCCATTGATACGGAAACAGATAATATCATTCAAGGCACAATACGAGAAGAAACTAGTAGATGCACAGTCATCACTGTGGCACATCGAATACCCACTGTCATTGACAATGACTTGATTTTGGTTCTGGATGATGGTAAGGCAAGCTTTTCCAATATTATAAATCTCTGTGCCTCGTAGCAATAGATTGAACTCCCTCCCAATAATTTTAGGTGTTTGCAACCATCTCCACAGTTTAATGACTGAAATGAAAAGGAAAGACAGAAATGAGAATTCTATGCTGCTCTGTTTCCACTAACCTCATTTTTAGCATTAGAATTCAGAGAACATAAAGTAGCATAGCCTATCATCAATATGTGGCATGCACTTCTTATATATATTCCTTGAAATCATTTGACTATGTCGCTGCCAATTTGTTGATCAATATAGGCAAGGTTGTGGAGTATGACTCCCCAGTGAAATTGCTCAAGGACAGCTCCTCTTCGTTTTCGAAGTTGGTCATAGAGTTCTTGAGGAGATCAATCCAAGAGTAACCACCTAAAGGATCAATTTTGACAACAGTGGAGATTAAGAACATCAGTCTTTTATCCTCAGCCACAGGTTAGAACACCAATGAATATGGCAATCGAGCCCTGAGAAGTTCTAGCTGAAGCAGGGGGCAAAGGATCATTGAATTGATGTTCGAAATTTGTTCCAAACAAAAGTTCGTAGGGATTTTTCAACAAAAAGATAAGAGTGAAAGCATCAGCAGCAAAATTAACAGAAGTTTCGAAGATCAATGAAGCACAGCTTTAGTCCTGTCACTTTCCAATTCGAGCACAGATTTGCTGAATTTTGAATTTCCATTTATTTCCCTTTTCGATTTGTTGTTCTCATCTCATTCATGGCATTTCTGAGGCTGCTCGAATCAAGCATGATCCAAGACTTTCAAGCGTGCCTTCTGAGAGTTTGGAATGCAAGGCACCGACAAGGATATGTTCATCACGGGCTTTCAGCTCAGAGCATGAAGCGGATCATCTCCCAAGTGCAGAGTCGGAAGCGTAAACTGGAAATAAATATCTGTCCTTGAGCATAACATGAGACATCAAACATGACACGTCATAGGCTGGATGAACTGGAGAGGCTCTAATCACATATTCTTGATGTAAATTAAAAATAAATTGTAACACCAAAAGTCATTGGATTGTTCATCATGGCTTGATTTCTGTTTCAGGAAATTTGTGTTGGTAATTTCCACTTGTATCTTCTTAATTTATGAGAATGGGATTCAGTAGTACTTGGTGTGATCAAATTGGAAATGGAGGATGTCAATCCTTAGTGGCATTAGACCTGGATAAAAATCCTCAAGCTGGTGTTACAATTTCATTCATGGTAGCCTCTCAGCTGTCAGGAAAACTTTTAAATTTCTATTTGATTGAGCTAATCCACTGGATATTTGGGTGAAGATCAAAGTAAATACATCTCTGCGGAGATTACAGTGGCTATCTTCAACCCACACCAGTATCTTTCTGGATCTGTTAGGCCAATTTTCTTTCAGCAGGTTAAAGGGGTTTAAACCCCATTGAAATAAGTGTTAAATCTTTGCTGGACTAACAATCAGTAATCAAAACCGAGAATCAATCATAGCACAAGAACTAGCAAGTATATGAAGAATAAAGCGAAGAAGAGAACTTATTCAACATTGCTTTGATGATGATGATGTATCAAGTAAAAAATCTGTAGTAAAAAGAAAAGGAAACAAATAGTATTTGCACTGCTTTTCTTTCTGCAAATCTCGAGCTTGAAAGGTGACAGCGGTTTTATTTAGATGGAAGATCAGGGTCTGAGAAGAAACCGTTGATGGATGGCATGATCTGAGGGGTTTTGTTTCGGACATACTTCCTGAGACCATGTTCTGCATATTTCTCACCCTCCTTAAAGTTGTCGAGCACTCCTGCAGCCCTGTTCTCTTTGGTTACCCTGAGCCACCCATTCATTTCAATATGTTATAAGACAATCATCCGATTAATCCCTAAAATTCATCAACATCCAACCAGCGTTACCTCACGTCAGGGTTGCTGCTTATATTCCTCACAAGTTGCATCGCACAAATCCCAACTGCCACGCCAACGGATGCGAACAGTGGAAACACCTGTTCCATGAACACAGAAAGAAAATCAATGGATCTTTATCTCGAAATCCCCAGACCTTCAAAACTCCAAAGGTATGGAGACCGAGGTTATAAAACCAAGTGCAGCAGGTGATTTCTTTTATACATATATATACTGATTATTAAAGAGTGGAATAGAAATAATACTGCAATGTCACGGCTGAAAAACATACCTCCGGCCTAATCCATCTTGAGGAAGCCATGTTAGACAGACTGCGAGAGAGCTCCTTCTCCGAGATAGTTAGGGTTCGAGAGAAGGAGAAAATAACAGCAATAGGAGAGTCTGATAGGGAAGTTAATGGTGATATTAAGAGGCTTTTTGTAGTGGAGACAAACGGCCTGAAATTCAAGAGCAGGAATAAAGTGCAGAGGGACTGGTCAACGTTGATCAGCAAAACCCCACCTACCATTAAATAAATTCTTGCCTTCTCTTCTTTTCCTTTCCTTCATAGCCAAGCGATTCAAAGTCCACATGCACCGTCCCTCTGTCTCCCGGAATATTCTCTCCATTCACTCCGCGCTGACCAGGAACGCCGCACCCTACCTTACCGTTCACACCGGCATCGATTACACTTCGGCTCAATTAAAATTAGTACATAACAGTTAAATATATAAATTGATTAATCCCATAGAGAATACGGTGTCGTGGTGTAGTTGGTTATCACGTCAGTCTAACACACTGAAGGTCTCCGGTTCGAACCCGGGCGACGCCAAACCTCGTTGATTTTGCTTTTTTGATCACCCTAAGAGAAAGTTAAAAGTGTGAACGGGTTCTTACTGGTGGTGGTCCATCAATGATCCAGCATCAAGATTTGTGTAAATTTAAATAAATTTGTTATTTTGAAATTTTAGGGTAGTTAAAATTATTTACATTTTTAACATATCTTATAAATTTGTCTGTTTAGTTGGTTTCAATCAAATACCAGCATAAAATTATCATGAAAATCAAATATTGCATTAGCTAAGAGGCCTGAACTCAATCGAATAGTTCTTAATCAGATTCAATTAAATTGAATATCATTAAAAACAAGAGAATTCAGATATTTGAATTATTGAATTCACTCTATTAAGATTAGTTAATTTTATAATTCAATTTAAATTAAACACAAAAAAATATATAAATTATGAAAACACCTATAGTAATCAAATAACAAAAATAATTAATTAATTTTCTATCTCTAAAAAAAAGAAAACATACCTTAAAAATTAATCTCTATGTTATTGTCATTATCATTACTATAACAGTTAAAATAATTATCCACATTACTGTCAAACACATTTAAAATCATTAAACTGCCCCGAAAAATAAAAAAAATATTTTTATAAAAAAATCACTGAAATTATCATTACTATTGCCCAAACATAAAATTATAAAATCATCTGATCTGAAGAACAAATAAAAATAACATAAAAAAAGGAAAAAAAAGAGATATTAATTTAAAAATTATCACCAACATAAATGAAAATTTCAAGACTGAACCGAATAAAAATAAAACCTCAATAAAAATTAAACATTGTCTAAGAATGACCGAAAAAATCAAAAGAATTAATATTAAATAAAAAATTCAAAGAATAAGGATCAAAATTAAAAATAAAATATATAAGTAATTCCAGTCGAGGAATAAAATTGAAACAACTACGAGCCTTGGGATTGAAACAAATAAAAATATTTTTTTAAAAAAAATGCAGAGTAATTTTGTTAAAAAAAATAAAAGAATAAGAATCGAAATGAAAAGTAGCATATATGACTAATTTCAATTGGAGGTCACAATTAAAACAAATTAAATCAAAATATATAATTAATTCTTATCGAATAACAAAATTGAAACAAATAAAAACCTTGAGACCGAAACAAATAAATGTATTTTACAAAAAAAAATACATTGTAAATTTGTTAAAAAAAATTAAAAGAATAAGGACCAAAATAAAAAGTAACATATATGATCGATTTCAATTGGATGACACAATTAAAACAAATTAAATCAAAATTTATATAATTAATTCCAATCGAAGGATAAAATTGAAAAAAAAAATTGGGACCAAAACAAATAATGACATTTTTAAAGGTAATTGTAGTGTAATTTTGTTTAAAAAATTAAAAGAATAAGGATCAAAATAAAAAAGAGCATATATGACCAACTTCAACCGGAGGACAAAATTAAAACGAATTAAAACCCTTGTATCTAAAATATTAAAGGAACCAAAAATAAATTAAAAATCAAAAGAATAAGGATTGAAATGAAAATCAACATATATAATCATTTTCTATTGAAAAGCATAATTGAAAACAATCAAAAATTTTATTGAAGAAATCAGGAATAAATTGAAATCAAAACTTCACGGACTAAAATAAAATAATTACAAATATGAAGGACATATATGTAATTTCTGGCAGTAGGAAAGAGAAATGGAAGAAAAAACCAAAAACCGACATGCGTCATCACGGGAGGCAGAGGACATCACGGCGCACCAGGTTCGTGGAATGGCAGTTTCCACTACCTAATAACGTGGCACGTGGCACCTAAATGACACGTGCTTGTGAAACAATGCAAGCGAGTTTGCATTATTTTAGAAATAAATAAATAATAGTAAGTTATTTATACACCCTTGGACCTAGTGAAAATCACAAAAAAAAAACGGTGATGAAAGTACGACACAGCCCCCAATTACAGGCTTTTTGTTTTTGTTTTTTGGGGGGTTGTTTGAGTAGTTTTATTGTCACAAAAATGAAAATACCCCCCCCCCCATTGTTCCGCGTTCTTTTGTCAGCACCAAAGGATAAAATAATAGTTTTATAGTGTAAAGAATTTGAAAATATCATCTATATCT
Organism: Salix exigua; assembly: GCA_032356905.1. Taxonomy (NCBI): domain Eukaryota; kingdom Viridiplantae; phylum Streptophyta; class Magnoliopsida; order Malpighiales; family Salicaceae; genus Salix; species Salix exigua. The sequence goes on along the minus strand of CM063595.1, from coordinate 9,953,386 downwards.
CCTGAAAATATCTAAATTTTTCTCAGTCCTGGGAGTTAATTTTTTTTCGATTTTAGGGGTAATATGATAAAAACAAATTGACACAACCTACAATGATTCGTGTCTATGCACCAAAGGGCAAAAAAAAAATTCAGCAATAAAAGTGAAACGAAAATTATATTATAAACAATATTTTAGTTAATATAAACCTTCCTTTGCCTCTCCTAAGTGGTTAGTTTGAAAACTCATTGTACTGGTGATCAAATTCTATTTTGCTAACAAATAAAGTTGACTTGTATCCCTTTATTAATTAGAAGCCATCTATTATTATAATATTATACTGTAATATGTTTTGACATATGCCCACATTAAAAACACATATGATCACACTTACTTCTGGCACCTGTCTCAAGCCTCTGCAATGAAAGCAACCAAAACACTAAAACACATACAGGAAGAAAAAAGAAATGAAAACCATGCAAGCCCTCAATGAAATAACACAGATTGAATTCATTAAGGATAAAATCGCAGACATGCCACAAATCCATAGGAAAATCATCTCTGAGCTACATAAAACACTACAATAATTATATATATATATATATATATATATATATATATATATATATATATATAATTGTTGTGGGGTGATTTGTATGTGATTTAAAATTGTTATATCAATTATCAACTGGTGGTTCATCTATAGCCCAATATACATAAAATTTATATTCGTGAATAAATTTGTAATTTAAAAATGTTAAATAAAGATTTGGTAAATTATTAACACTCATAGTGCCTTTTAGATAAACTATATTGTATGATTTGCATATGATTTGAAGGTGTTGATGGGTTCTTAACAGGTCTTTCATTCATGACTAAACACAAAAATTTATGTTTATGAATAAATTTGTCATTTTAAATTTATCATGAGTTTGTATGTCAAGGTAATTTTTTATAGAAAGAATCCAAGCAGATACCCTAGTATGGTTCGCCTATCTTAGAAGGTGAAATGTTTTACATAACTCATATATTATGATGAAAAATACCTCAAATTACAATTGATGAATATCTATAATAATTCTGAGAATTTTTTAATCAGTTTTCAATATTAAATACCAGCCCATTACTAAGTCCAACATTAATAACAAAATATTGAGCATTAATTTTTGGGAATTAAAATTTGTAGGGTTATTGAAATAAAGGTCATATTCCTTTTGAGTTTTACAAACTTGTTGTAAAAACCATGTAATATCCTTTTTTTAAAAAAAAAAGCCAAAATATTTTTTATATTTTTCAATAAAAAATGCTGAATAATTTTAAGGATTTTTGGCTATATGAAATAAAAAAATTATATAAAAACTGAAAATATTTTGGTCAAAGAAGATCAAACCTAGAAAAAACAAGTAACAAATAAAAAAATTCAATGAGAATAGAACAATATGAATTAAGATTCAAACCATATTTCATGAAACACAAAGCACATGGAGAATAAAAATCAATTACTGAACAATAATCAAGCACCAAACATCTATGATTATCAAGTAATAATCACGATTTAGTCTAAATGTGTTTAAGTTCGAAATATTGGATTATTGATTAATCAAGTACAACAAAATGTATTAACGCAAATGAATAAAACAAAATTGGTCCAAACTAGAGAGCTAAGAAAATGTTCATTCCAAGAACACACAGAATATTATTTTAGAAAACTCAATCACTATCTAGAAACCTAGTTATTGTATAAATATTGGATTATTGATTAAACAAGTACAACAAAATGTATTAATGCAAATGAATAAAACAAAATTGGTCTAAACTAGAGAGCTAAGAAAATGTTCTTTCCAAGAATACACAAAATATTATTTTAGAAAACTCGATCACTATCTGGAAACCTACCTACTGTATAAATATTGGATTATTGATTAATCAAGTACAAAAAAATGTATTAACGCAGATGAAAAAACAAAATTGGTCTAAACTAGAGAGCTAAGAAAATGTTCTTTCCAAGAACACACGGAATATTATTTTAGAAAACTTGATCACTATCTGGAAACCTACCTATTGCATAGGATAAAATTGACTTTTTAGGCCTCTAAACACATTACTTTTTATCCTCACAAACCACATTCAAACATAGATGGATCAAATCTTATCCATTTAATGAAGTTGAGAGGGTTCTAGAAACATATTAACAGTAAAATCTTGTTCTTGGTTAATTTTGCACTACTGGTTTTTTATTATTATTATTCTTGGCGATTTTGCTTGACTTGAAAGGTAAGGAGCTATTTTTGGCCTTTTAATAATAAGATAAAGGTTTTAAACCCTTGATAATAACCTACTAAAAAGGTATGAAGTATGAATATATGAGAAAAATTAGTGGTTTTGCATGCATAGATATATTAGTTAAGGTTGACATAGCCGACCAATTTCAAGGCTTTATTGGAGAAACTCTAGTGAAAACATCATCATAGACCATCTTATCTTGATATAGAAGAAGCACGACTTTTATTTTGATCTATCATTAAATGTGTTTCTTAAAATAATGATCTCTTAAAATAAATTTTGTTAATGGTGGAAAACATTTTTGGCATTATAAATGTGATTTAGAATATCCAAAAATAGAGTGGTAATTCATTGATAGATGGATAGGGCTTCCGTTTATACCCAACATCCTTACTTTAGGCATAATGTCAAGCCCATATGATTTATGTCTAGCTCGCTTCTAGACCCAATATCCTTATACTTGGCTACTAGTGGATCCTGAATGGACATACATCTAGTAAGCTCCTAGATGTAACACCTTTTGTCTTAGGTGTATACCAAGCCCAACAGAGCATGAGTCATAAAAGTTATAAAACTCATTACGAGCTCAAAATTGGGTATAAACATGAATCTAGTGAGCTACTAAACCCATCATTTTTAGGTTTGGTTGCTCATGAACGTAATTGGGAACGAGTTTAGCGAATTACTAGACCTACTTCCTTTAGAATTAATTATATACCCAACTTAATTGGGCAAAGTTCCGACAACCTTCTTGACCCTTCGATCGTGTGCTTGATTGCAAACCAAGTACAATTGAGTATAAGTATGTCATGATATTAGGACAAACACTCGCGAGTAGATTATATGCCAAGCCTAGGTGGACAAGGGTGAGGCTTGCTATCATACCTATTGTAGGGAGGCTTGATAATGTGTCAAAAATAAAGAGCTAAATATATGGAGATTAAAATATGTCATGCATTGGGTTATAAGGCTCAAATTATAATATAAAATATTAATGTCAAATATATTTATCACCCCTCATTAATATTAATGTTAGGGTTATCTCATCCTATATTAATATTAATGTCAAAAATATTTGTCTCCCCTCCCTTAATAATATTAACATCAGGGATATCCCTTCTAACATTAGTGTTAATGTCACATAAATGTATCTCTAGTAAGTGCTATAAGAGTAAAAGTATCTTATAAACCTTAATAAATATCTTTAAAATCAAACATATAAATGATTTATAATCCTTTTTTCTCAACAAATATATATTTTTAAATTTTTAAAGTATTTACCGCATTAAAAAATAGAAACAAACACTTTTATTCCTAAAAATATCTTTTTTTTTTAATTTAATTGCAACAATTTACCTAAAAGTTACTGAAGCTAAAAGTTTAAGAATAGAGTATAAACAACCCAAGAAAAAAAATAGTTTATGAATAAAATACAAAAAGAGAGAGGGAGTGAAGATTTTTTTATTCTTCCCATCATCTCCACTTCCTCATTTATTCTTCCCAGCTAGCCGAACATCTCCGCTTCCTTTCCAACCAAACCACTCTCCTCCCTTCCTTTCCAACCAAACCACTCTCCTCCCTTCCTATCTTAATCGAACCCTCTCTTCTTTTCCCTTCTCAACAGACCATCACTTCCTCACAACCTAACCTTAAATCAAATTAAGGGAGAGGAGTTGGTGAATGTGGAGAAAGGTGGACTTTTGCCAAGAGGAAGAGAAAGGGAAGAAGTAAGAAGTAGAGCAAACAAGAAAAAAGGAGGAAAAGTTTCAAATCTTTCAAAAAAATTGTGAGATACGAGAGGTAAGAGTCATGAAATCCTCTTCCTTTTTTCCTCTTAGGATATGAAACAAAAATGGAGAAGAGAACCCAAGAAAAATTAACCTAATATTCAAGCTAGATGTAAAGTAAACAAATGAAAAATAAATGTGTATTTTATTGGAATTTCGTTGGTGGATTATGGGCTGAAATTTATGGTTACAATGAGTAATTTTGTTGGAATTTTATTCATAGATTATGTGCTGAAATTTTGGGATTTAATGTGTATTTTGTTGGAACTTTATTGGTGGATTATGGGCTGAAATTTATGGTTACAATGGGTATTTTTGTTGGAATTTTATTGATAGATTATGTGCTGAAATTTTGGGATTTAATGTGTATTTTGTTGGAACTTTGTTGGTGGATTATGGGCTGAAATTTATGGTTACAATGGGTAATTTTGTTGGAATTTTATTGATAGATTATGTGCTGAAATTTTGGGATTTAATGTGTATTTTGTTGGAACTTTATTGGTGGATTATGGGCTGCAATTTATGGTTACAATGTGTAATTTTGTTGGAATTTTATTGATAGATCATGTGCTGAAATTTTGGGATTTAATGTGTATTTTGTTGGAACTTTATTGGTGGATTATGGGCTGCAATTTATGGTTACAATGTGTAATTTTGTTGGAATTTTATTGATGGATTATGTGTTAAAATTTATGGGTTTAATGTGTGTTTCCTGTTGAGATTTTGTTGATAGATTTGTGATGAAAATAGATGCATAATTTTGTTGAGAATTTTATGCATGTTTCAGCTAAGATTGTTGAAATAAGTATGGTGACGAATGTGAAATTAGAAATAGATATATACTGATTTTTTTAGACATTGACGTCGTAGGCGGTGCAGTGGGAATTGAATCATCGTCCAGACAAGAACAACCCCGAAATAGAGCAGGTAGGTGATTTACACCTCTCCTTTTATTTGACAAGTAATAAGTATTTTAAATAGAATATTATACAAATACAATGATGTAGATATTAGTGTCGAATGCTTAAATGCAAATAACGATTGATTAGCTTCGGCTAATGGCATCCGAAAGGATGATCGGGATAAACGATTGATTAGCTTCGGCTAATGGCATCCAAGAGGACGGTCGGAATAAATGAATGATTAGCTCCTGCTAATGGCATCTGAAAGGATGGTCGGAACAAAAGAATAGTAGACCTCAGATATGAGTGCCTTATATGAATATTCGGAGTAATGATATTTGTTACTCGAAAATGAGAAATGAAGTTCTTATATTTCTATAATCGAATTGATTTATGTATATGCAGAAGTTTCAACTTGCCAGCGTAACTCTTAATCGATAGGTCATTTGGTCAAAATTATTTTAATATTATATTTAAGTAATTGCATTTTATTAAATACTTGTATTGCTGCAGGAACGTCACATCCACGTGGGGCTAGGAAATCTAATAAAAGGGAACCTACTTTTGTAAAGAACCGTGTAGATTGCATGCTCGATTTAGGATGTGTTTGAATTGTAGCAATGTTTAATTTATTATCGGATCCTTTTGTGAACTTTTGTAAATGCCATTAGTAAATTAAGAACGTAAGACCATATCCATGTATGAATATTTCTAAACTAAATCTTTAGTTGTGAAAACTGTAATATGGTACATTTATGAGAACTTTATTTTCTTTAATGGAATGTTTATTGAATGGATTATATTTTTCCGAGGTGAATGGTTACGGATCGTTGTGTAACGACATTATGAAAAAAAATTCTCGGTTTTTACATAGAGTATCAACTTAGACCCTATAATAAAATCATAATCAAAATGCTAAAAAGAATATCTATTAAAACTTTAAATTTTGAACACCATCGGTTTTCATGTTTACTTGTTAATTATTTTATATTTTTTCACTAGTTAATTATTTTATATTTAATTGCGTGTTGGAATGATAAAAAAAACTTAATATTTATTATTTTATTGATTATTTGTCGTTAAATACTATGTTATGTTTATAAATAAGAAATACTCGACCCGCTTCATTGACATTTGTGACACGTGTTTACAGATAAACGAATATCTATTTCGAATCACGGGGAGGAGACTCGTAGCCATCGTAGAGGGAGTAGCAAATTCCATCTTGTTTACCCAGTCACCACGCAAGCTGAGGCTCGTAAATGATGACGTCAGCAAACAGTAAAGAGCTCCAGTCCAGCTTGTCCACCACCAGAACCTTCTGTTGATCGGGGACCGCCATCTTTGACACCACTCCGAACATTCGCGCTTCCAGAACACCAAACCCCCCACTCTCACTAAGGAAAGTGCAAAACACTTCCCTCTTAAACCATGTCACTCATAGATAACCAGAGAGCCAAAACTAGCTTCGGACAGCCCAAATCGCGTGAAGTAACTTTTTCAAGCCCACGGTAAAATCAGCGGGTAATAGCTTCTTCTACTTATAAAAGTCAATTTAATAATATAATTTTTTAAAACAATATAAATATATATTTTTCAATATTCCACTCACATATAAAAAAATAAAAATCGATTTTATTATAATATACTGATATAATTAATTAAAACAACTCTAATCACGTAACGTAAACGCAACTCCCTCATGAACCCTGATAAAAGCCTCAATTAGCAGCCACTTGCTTGCCCACATCTCTCTGTTTCTATTCTCTTCACTGCTAAGTACTATCAACAATGGGTGAGAGCAATGCCTTCTAAGTTCTAACACCGTGGATTGTCGTTTGATTATCTCATGTCGTTTTAATTATCTCATGTCGTTTTAATTTTATTTTTCCTTGGATTTTTCTTTTTCTTTTTTAATACATCAGCAACGGACAGGAAAATTAAAATCGGAATCAACGGTATTTTTCTTTTCTTCATCTCTCTGTCGTGTTTTGATTTTTTTAAAGAAAATAATAGTAATTCATTTACTGACATTAAATAAAACAAAATGTGGACAGGGTTCGGAAGGATCGGTCGTTTGGTTGCAAGAATTGCTCTTCGAAGAGATGACGTGGAACTTGTCGCTGTTAATGATCCTTTCATCACTACCGACTACATGGTAAAATTTTCTTTCGAATTTTCGGAAAGTTAACTTATTAATTCCGTTCGTTCTGTACCGATTCCGTTCCGTTCAAAAAATCGAGACAAAACAATACTGTTTCCATCTCGATTTTAATTACGGTCCATTCTGGAAATTCCAGCCGGAACACCTCTGTTCCATTCCGTACCGTTTTGGGTTCAAAATCTATTTTTTATTTTTAAAAAATTATTTTTGACATCTATACATCAAAATAATTTAAAAACATCAAAATATTTTAAATAAAAAAGAATTCATATTTTAATTATGCTTGTTAAATTAATATTTTATTTTTTCATATATATATATATATAATTAATTATATATGAACAGTACAACACCGAAACGGCAAGCTGAAACACTCTGAAACCGGAACATTCCATTCCAATCGAAAAACCAGAACGGCGGCCGAAACGGTATTGACAACTATGGTTATCATAGTTTAAAAAATTATTAAAATAACACTAAAAAAAAGGATTTTGGAAAATAGTATAGTAAAAAACCCATAGTTCCCACGTACATGTTTTTAATTTAATTATTAATCTTTTTTTATTAGTCTTGTAATATGACATGAAACCTATCATGCTCAAAATACTATATATATATAGTTTTCATCATTTGTTTTTTAAAATGCTATAGTTACTCTTTTTTTTACCGACACAACTTTCTCGAACTTTTTAACAGTTATAATTTATTTGATATTGTGTTTCAAAAATATTTTTGAGTAAAATTATTTTTTTAATTTTAAATTAAAAAAAATTAGTTTTTATAAATCATTTTTATGCGTTGATATTAAAATTATATTTTTTTAAAATATTATTTTAATTTATTTTTAAATAAAAAATATTTTTAAAAACAACCTCAACCACACTCCAAAATAGACACACCATGTAATGCATATTTTATTTTTGTATTTGAAATTGTGTAAATGTGCTTTAAAATATATTTGACTTGAATAAATATTAAATTGATATTTTGTAATAATTATGATTTGTTGGTATTAAAAATAAAAAAAATATTTTAATATATTTTAAAAAAACATAATACACTACCACAAAAAACAACATGTTTGGAACTCTTTTAATTAAATTCAATATTTTTTTAATGAATTCTCATGTTTGGAATTCAGAATGAAAGTTCAAATAAAATTCAATCTTAAAAGATATTATAAAAAGAAATTGGATATAATTCCATTAATTAATTAGTTCAATTGAAATAGATAATTTGTTAAAAACCACTGAAAGTTTGAAGAAAATACCTTTTTTTGTAAATAAAATGTTTTTTTTTTGCCGTAGACATACATGTTCAAGTATGATACAGTTCACGGTCACTGGAAGCACAGTGAAGTCAAGGTCAGGGACGAGAAAACTCTTCTCTTTGGTGAGAAGGCAGTCGCTGTTTTTGGGGTCAGGTAAAAATAAAAATAATACTGTTAATATTAATAGTAAAGCTTATTTATCTTTGTTTTTCACTGCGATTTGTTTTTATTTTTAATTTTAATTTTTATGCCTATTTCTGATCGGTAGAAACCCAGAGGAGATCCCGTGGGCTCAAGCGGGTGCTGAGTTTGTTGTTGAGTCCACCGGAGCTTTCACTGACAAGGGCAAGGCTGCTGCTCACTTGAAGGTTTCTTATCTTGGATTTTGTTTTCATTTTTGCTTTAATTTAACACGAAATTATCCAGAATGTATTGAAATAGAATCTGAACTATGATTATGGTATTTGTTTTTTAAAATCAATTGTTGGTTCAGGGAGGTGCCAAGAAGGTTGTTATCACCGCCGTGAGCAAAGATGCGCCCATGTTTGTTGTGGGTGTCAATGAGCAGCAGTACACGGCGGATCTCGACGTCGTCTCCAATGCTAGCTGCACTACCAACTGCCTCGCCACCTTGGCCAAGGTACTCATCGATCTCGACGAGTTCATTTATCTGAAACGATCTAAAGGTAATAATGGGCTACTTATTTACCAATCATCATCTCTGCCCCATGATTTACAGGTTATCCATGAGAGGTTTGGAATCGTCGAGAGTCTCATGTCGACAGTTCACGCGATTACTGGTGAGCTTACCTACATGTTACATGTATATCCTGATTTATCTTGTTGGTCTGGCATCTGGGTTAGAAAATATTATCACTCTGATGCTCTGTATCCCTATAATTCAGCCACCCAGAAAACTGTCGATGGTCCATCAAAGAAGGACTGGAGAGGTGGAAGGGCTGCTTCCTTCAATATCATTCCTAGCACCACTGGAGCTGCCAAGGTATGGGTTTTTGTTAATTTTTTTTTTTTTTGGGAGGGAGCCTCATTGCTCGTTTATAGTATATTGCAATTTTGTTAATTTTGTTTCGTTGGTGGGTTTTTTTTTTCAATCGAAAGAAAATGATATATATATATCCAAAAAAAATAGTTAAAATGCAAAAATAAAATTATTTAGAATTGTGCAATTTAATCTAAAAAACATAATAAAATGATTTTTATGAACAAAATTATAAATATTTATAATATTACGAGAATGTCATTATTAATATCTCAATGTCATGTCATTACATTCTCTGATTGATCCGAAATTTTAACATAATAAATATAAATATATCAAAAGAATACTCTTAAAATTTCATTTCAATCTAACGGTCGAATTAAGAGATCTGATTGATATTACAAAATTATTCATTATTTAAAAGAAAACACTATTTGGCCGGAACGGAACGGATAGAGAACAAAACCAAAACATTTGGGCTGAAATTTAGGTTTAATTTCCGGAATGGACCAAAATTTTAAACGAGATAAAAACTATGTTTTTTTTTTAACTGATATGAAATTTTCAGCCGGAACGAAATTAACAACAATGGTTGGTTTACTGGGGAATTAATGCACTGACGGAACATGTTCTGCTTCGTGCTTTGTCAATCTCATAGGCTGTTGGAAAGGTTCTGCCGGCACTTGACGGAAAACTGACCGGAATGGCCTTCCGCGTTCCCACGGCGGATGTCTCTGTTGTTGATCTCACTGTCAGGCTTGAGAAGAAGGCAACATACGAGGATATCAAATCTGCTATAAAGTAAGTGCTTGCTAGCAGAATGCTCTTCTAGTAAAAATCTCCAAGCTTGTTTATATTCTGATATAATTCGTTTACTCTGATCATCTTCAGGGAGGAGTCTGAGACTAACCTGAAGGGTATTTTGGGCTACGTTGAAGATGATGTGGTGTCTTCAGATTTCATCGGTGATAGCAGGTAAAGGAAACGACTGTAATCAATTACTTATGGTGAAATTTTTACATTTTGGCTCTAAAGAAGCCATTCTACGCAGGTCAAGCATATTTGATGCCAAGGCTGGAGTTGCTTTGAACGATAACTTCGTCAAGATTGTAGCTTGGTATGACAATGAATGGGGCTACAGGTACATTTTCTTTCTCCCTTCCCAGATTTATCAGCATCCATGCTACCATTGTAAGTCTCCTCTGCAAGGTTTGAAGGCTGTGCAGCAACTGATTCATGATTTCCGTTCTCGCAGTTCTCGTGTGGTTGACTTGATTGCTCACATGGCCAAGACTCAAGCTTGAAGCTGAAACAAGAATGGAGAATTGAGGCCCTTTTTTCTGTAATCTGGTTTGCGAATACGAGCAGGGATGTAAGAACTGGATGGGCTATTGTTATATTAAAATAAAATAAAATAAAACATTTTACAATGAAAATACAATAAATTACGATCTAAGTTGTGCTCTACGTTTCCTTGTCAAATAAAGTTATTTGATTATGGATTCATTATCTATACTAGTTGCAGAGTCATTTTCTATATGGATGATCATGCAATCAGCAAGAACACATCTTGTGAATGTTTCTGCACCCTTAGCAAACTATGATGGTTCAATTTTAGGGGGCATTTACTTCAAATTTAACAAGTAATTGAGGAAATTCGTGGCAATCATTTGTGTAATTGAGATAAAATATCAATTTACCCGTATATATTATTTTAGATTAATTTTAAAAATTTATTTAATCAAGTCTCTACTTGATTTTTCTGGACTTAGAATTGTAATTTCTTATATAAGTTACACTTTAGCACTCATTTTCAAAATTTTATTTGTAATCAAGTCACACTTGATTAATTATTACAGTTACAGTTCAATTTATGACCATTGGTAATAAGTTGACACAAATATAAATCACAATACTAAATAAAAAATGATTAAATAAATTAATTTATTATCAATTCAAAAATTTAATGTTTTATATAAGAGGATAAAATATAATATTTAGAAACATGTCATAATCCTTAAAATATTAGAAAAATTATAAGTGTTTTGACTTTATCTTTCAATGATTAATTTCTTTATGTATTTATTATTCATTCATCAATAATGTTTTAATTTATATAGTGTAGTCGTGTCTATCATGTCAAATAATGCTTGTTCTTAACATTGTAGTTATTGACTCTTTGGATTAAATTTAAAATTCTTTTTAAATTTTATTTCACATTGCATAAAGATTTACAATCAATACTATTTGAGAATATATGAAATCATTTTTTTTTTAAATTTACCTAAGGTGATCAAATCCTCTTTTTATTACTTAAATACTTTAAAATATAATACTCTTTATATAAGATAACTTAATGATATCAAGTCTAAAATCACTTACAATTGTCATGTTAGCAGGTTCGATTCTTCATGCCCTCGTAAGAGTCTGGGGCAGCCGGAGGTTTTATCCACTCCCTGGGCTCACAAAGTACGCTTTCCGAGTTATGGGGTTCCTCCTATATCTAAAAAAAATAAAAATTGTCATGTTAGTTTTTCCGTAGACATAAATTATCGATCCGTATGGAATTTCCATGTAGTAACGATGGATAATAGGATAGGCAATTTGGGGCAATTAAGCAATTATTAGCTCACAAAACATGATGGTGAGCTAATAATAATGGATGAAAATCAGCAATTTCTTTTTGGGTATCCCTCGTATATCAGTTTAAAAGAACTACTTCTTTTTATAAAAATAAAATAAATATATATCAGTTTCAACAACTCAATTAATATCCAGTCTTAATAGAACATTAATCAAAAACATTTAGGAGTAATTCCTTGATACAACAATAATTTTATAATTATAAGAACTTTATAATTTTCTTTACAAGGTATTTTGTCCCAATTTTTTTATCTTTACTCTAAATTCACTAATCAAATATTAGATTTATTAATCAAATATTATTAAAAATAAACAAGACTTTATTAATAAATTAAATGTATATACATGAATAAAATCAATATCATACACAATCAATCGATTCATTATAGGCAGATACTACTGTGGATTGAAGATAATAATTCAAACTCCCCTCTACATGATTTGAGTTGCTAGTTTCGGTTTGGATACGGTGTTTTTACCCTTCGTTTTGGTTCTACTAACAGGCTGGTCGACGACAAGTCTCCGTGATGATCTTACAGTCTAGTCAACTGATAGAATCTGAACGTGTTTTTAGTTTTAAGGTCAAACGATCGATAGTGGAGCTCATGGACTTAACTAAACATCCCAAGATGACACAGCTTGTCTCTTCTCTTTGAATCCATCGAGTTTCGAATGATTTGGTACATTACTAACTCAAGATCTTTGCTGTTTTGTGCTTGCAATCTAGCATGTATCTTCTTTATCAGTTGGCAACTTGGCATGACTCTGTTGCACGTTGGAGACCCAGCGTCACATGATCTTGTCTGTGTGTGATCAGATAACTCTAAAGAATTGTAGGAAAACCATATCTCGAGATCCAATGTTGGTGACAAGAAGTACTGGTGAGAAATAAAACAAAAACAAGAAGTGACTGGATGGGCCGTGGCATTGCTTTCACGAGGATGTCCTCGTAGAACATGAAGCCAATCACGTGCAGCATGGCCCAGTTTACGAGTATTTCATCAGGTAAACCGGCAAGTTTTTTCATACTGTGCAAGCATCCATGTATCTCCCATGGCATGGAAGAACTCGAGCCAGTTAATAAAGAACCGGCAAGTTCATGATTATGGCTGGTTTAATTATTTGAGGGCCGGTTTGGTGAGCCGGAAGAGCTTCGAAGAGATCGAGGCCAGTAACAAGATTGGAGACGATAACAGGCGGCGGCGGCGGCGGCGGCGGGGGTTATTACAGTGAAATTTGGATTGGCTACTGTTAATTTTGATCAACTGGGTGATTTTTGTGCACTTTTCTTATGCCTCTGGGGATGCGAATGAACTGCTACTGGCCGGATCTATAGTAAAATATCAACCGGCATGTGACTCCTGACAGAGGGCTGGCTCCAGCTCTTACTATGAATTGACAAGGTTGTACTGCAAAATCAATCAAGGTTGCATGCATCGATGAACAGACACCTAATTATCAATGATGACGTAATTAAACTTCAACTTGGTCACATTTAATGCAATGTGGCATCAAGTATTTTTTTTATTTAAGTATACATTAATTTTATTTTTAACATTAATATTATGAATTTATGGGGGTTTTTATACAAAAATAGAAATTATGCTAAACAACCTTACAAATGCCCACGTAACTGTGCTGCCCTTAAAGTAGGTTTAGTTGAAGACAACAGAAACAACAACCGACACTGACGGCACTGTCCTGTTATCTACTTAAGCAGGCAAGTTCTGTGGCTGGATCAACACTAAACTGCAAGGACCAGCGAATGAAAGGAGAGAGCTTGCGGCATGATAATGGGGTCAACTCCTAGAGGGAGAGGAAAAATGAATGAAACAATATCAATTTGCATGGCTCTCTTCGTCCATTGATGCAAGTTGTGGTAAGCTGGGGGCTTGGCTTGGGGCATGTATTAGTTAAGGCCTTGGATACTTTTTGAGTGCAAAATGCAAAATTACTATACATATAAAACGTCTTGGGAAATTCATTGTAGTGCCCGTACAAAGCACTGTGTATTTCCATAATATTTTTTTTCTGATTTTTTTTTGTTTATTTCTTTTTTTATTTTTTTTTCTGATTTTTTTTCTTTTTTTTTTCTCGTTTCTTTCTTTTTTTTATTTATTTTTTCTGATTTTTTTCATGAATTTTTTTTAACGGTTAAAGTTTTTTTTCCTGCTTATATATAATTTTATTTATATAAAATTAAAATTAAAATAGAAAAATTATTATTATATTAAATATCCAGTCTATAGGAATGACCTGATCTGTTATTATTATATTAAATTTTGTATATATAGATATTATATTTCAATTTTACACCAGCAAATCCTATTAATTTTTTCAATCCCGACAACTATAAAAATTGCTTGCTCAGCCCGCAACGTAGTGCAATCCATTTTTTTAATTTTCAAGTCACGTAATTTTTTTGCCAGTTAGTTTTCATTTGATTTTTTATTTGATCTTTTGTTAAAGTTATTATTATTTTTTTAGTCTTTCATTTTTTTCATTTTTTTATTTGTTCTTTATTTTTTTTCTTTTATTGTTTTATTATTATTATTATTATTATTATTATTATTTTCAAATCAAATGAATTTTTTTTACCTCATAATTTTTATTTTATTTTTTGTTTGATCTTCTGTTAAAATTATTATGATTTTTTTAGTTTTTTTATTTTTTTCATTATTAACAAGATAATAATAATAATTTCAGTTATTTTCCTTACTTACTGTTTATTAATGTTTTTCAGTTTTTTCCTCTCGGGACAATTCGATAATCTTTATTGTTTTAATAGTAATAACAATGATAATTTTAGATGTTCAGACTTCGATGTTGCTGTTTTTATAATAGGGTATGATAATCTGTTTTATTATATTAAATTTTGCATATATAGATATTATATTTGAATTTTACACCAGCAGATCCTATTAATTTTTTCAATCCCGACAATTATAAAAATTGCTTGCTCAGCCCGCAACATAATGCGATCCATTTTTTTTTAATTTTCAAGTCACGTATTTTTTTTTGCCAGTTAGTAATTTTTATTTTTATTTTATCATTTATTTGATTTTTTTATTTTCTCTTTCTTTTATTTATTGTTTTTAAGTCAAGTAAATTTTTTCTACCTCATAATTTTTATATTTATTTTTTTGTTTGATCTTTTGTTAAAATTATTTGGATTTTTTTAATCTTTCATTTATTTTTGGTTTTTTTCATTATAATGACAACAACAACAACAACAACAACAATAATAATAGTAAGAAGAAGAAGAAGAAGAAGAAGAAGAAGAAGAAAAATTAGTTATTTTTCTTACTTGCTCTTTTGTTAATGTTTTTCAGTTTTTTTCTCTCATGATAATTTGATATTTTTTTATTGTTTTGACAGTAACTGCAATGATAATTTTAGATGTTAAGACTTCGATGTTACTATTTTTATAATCGGGTTTAGTGATCTGTTTTATTATATTAAATTTTGCATATATAAATATTATATTTTATTTTTGGACCAACATATCCTATTAATTTCTTTCATCCCAACAATTATAAAAAAAATTCTTACTCAGCCCGCAACGTAGTGCGATAAATTTTTTTAATTTTCAAGTCAAATGTTGTTTTTCCAGACAATATTTTTTTTCATTTATTTTATTTTTTTATTTGCTTTTTTGTTAATGTTTTTAAGCTTTTTTTAACCTTTAATTTAATTTTGTTTTCTTCCCTTTATTAAAGCAATAATAATATTAATATTATTATTAATAATAATAATTTTATTTTTTTGTTCCTATGTGCTTTTTTATTAATATTTTTTTTTGTTTTTCTCTCAGATTTGTTGAATAATGTTTATTATTTTGACAATAATAGTGATGATAATTTTAGAAGTTAAGAATTTGATATTACTGTTAGTATGATAGAAGATATAGACCTTTTTTAGTATATAAAACTTTATATATTAAAATATTATATTTTAATTTTTTGTTACACCCATACTATGTACTATGCCCGCAAACTCATATAAAGTTTAGCTAGTTGGAATATAGAAGGGGAGGGTGTTAAATACCATAAATAGCAGAGAATTTCATGCAAAAAGCCAAAGATACGGATGCTGTGTGAGCTGGGAGAGAGACAGAGATGGTAGACCCCTGCATCCGTCATTCATTTCTTTTCCGCGGGCCGAAAGGAATCTGATGCAAACCCTTTTCTCCACCACGAGAAAGAACGAAATTTCCCAAAAGGCTAAAAATCAAGTGGATATTTTCTTTATGTTATCTTCTGCGAACAGTTGAAAGGTTGGTATGGCTTGAACTGTGTATTCTCCCTTCATCTCCTCTACTTTCACGAGATGCTCTTCTTCATTCATTCCATGTGTATTGCGACAGTTGCTCTCTTTGCCTCCTGTTCCCTCAATATCATCTGCCTCTCTAAGCCACCTGGTGGAGGATTGGCTGTGGGTTTTCTTTGATAGATCTCTGTTTCTTCATCTGTGCCTCGTTTAACTCCCACGAGCTGGGGTCTGATTTCTATTCCTGGATTCCAATATTCCTTATACCTGCAACTTTCCCGAGAACTTTCTCACATAAAAAGAACCGATTCCACTTTTAAAGGTTGAGCTAGCAATCATTACTAGCTGATGGCCTTTCACTCCTGCCACTTTTGCTCTCATTTTCACAACTTCCCGCTGAGTTCTTGAATTCTCTGCATTTTCTTGACTAAAAGATCTGCTGGGTCGTTACTGAACTCTAACTATCTATTACTGGTTTTTGTCGTCGAATATAGGCAACCATGCCACCTTCGCACTTTCCTCTCAGGTGGGAAAGCACTGGAGATCAGTGGTGGTATGCAACACCCATTGATTTTGCAGCTGCTAATGGCCACTATGATTTGGTGAGGGAGCTTCTTTACATTGACACCAATCTCCTCATCAAACTCACTTCCCTTCGTCGGATTCGTCGGCTAGAAACTGTTTGGGACGACGAGGAGCAGTTCAATGATGTTGCCAAATGTCGTTCTCATGTAGCCAGGGAGCTCCTGCGAGAATGCGAAACAAAAAGAGGTCACAACACTCTCATTAGAGCTGGATATGGTGGTTGGCTTTTGTACACTGCTGCCTCAGCTGGTGATGGGAGATTTGTCAAGGAATTGTTGGAGAGAGACCCTCTTCTTGTTTTTGGAGAAGGAGAATATGGTGTTACTGACATATTTTATGCCGCGGCCAGGAGCAGGAATTCTGAGGTTTTCAGGCTCTTGCTTGATTTCTCTATTTCACCACCCTGTGGCCTTGGCTCTGGAGGAGAGTTGGAGGAGCAGCAGAGTGAGAGTCGTTCGGAATTTAACCGGGAGATGATGAATAGAGCTGTCCATGCTGCGGCTAGAGGTGGGAATTTGGAGATTTTGAAGGACCTTCTAGGAGATTGCTCTGATGTTCTGGCTTATAGAGATGCTCAAGGGTCCACGGTCTTACATGCCGCCGCAGGGAGGGGGCAGTTCGAGGTAAGGCCTATCCTGTTTTGTGCTTTATCAGTAACTTTAGACACTCGCTCTTGTACTTTAGTTTCATGGTCAGAAGGTTTACTAGTGTTTTAGTTTGCTAGTGCATTGAGTTATTATGATGTAGAAAGGATTCTCATCTTATATTATATGACTGATTGATTTCCCTTTTTTGAGGAAATGACCTGTTTCTAATGCTTCTGATTAGACTCCTAGATTGCTTCTGGTTTACTTTCCTCCCTTGTCTCAACAGTTCACATCTGTCATTGGTTTAAAGTGAATTTCTCCACCAATGATTTTAGAATATGTTAATGTAAAGGTTTTCTTATGCTTATGAGTTGGAGTAGGGAGGATGTCATAGTTTGATATTTATGACTTGCACATCCTGAAACTACTTGTAGCATAGACAGTAGAGGTTGAAGTTGTTGTTAAGCTCTGTTTATGGGAGATACCATTTTTGTACCCGTGAGCATTTACTATACTGGTGTGTTAAGTTTTATCTGACTTTTCTCAAATA
Source organism: Salix exigua (assembly GCA_032356905.1). Taxonomy (NCBI): domain Eukaryota; kingdom Viridiplantae; phylum Streptophyta; class Magnoliopsida; order Malpighiales; family Salicaceae; genus Salix; species Salix exigua. The sequence goes on along the minus strand of CM063595.1, from coordinate 9,935,367 downwards.
GTACTTAAGACCAAGGATTCGACAAGTTCCTCAAAAATTAAACAAATCCGTACAAAATAGTGCAGGTACAGGATGCCATTTCCATCCAAATTTCCCTTTCTGAGATCTGCCTTCCTTGAAACACATGTTTGTCGGTGTACAACTTGGATTTTTGTTGTTCAGGTGACAATTTTATCAGTTCATATCTTATTCAAATCAGGAACTTGACTTGTCAAATAGGTATTAAGCCTTTTCTGGGAGACTACCATATTGCTGTTAGGCTCGCAACACTCACACCGGCAAAGATCCCATATTACTGGTTCTTACAACAAGAGTCCACTCGTTTTCCTTCTTGAAAGAAATGACCAACAGATTATAGTACTTTTCTTTTTTACTTCTGTCAGTACTCATGTGGAATCTCATGATTGGAAATATTTTATATCTAGAGCCCATCTGCTGTTATGTAATTGCATACTTATCGCGAGTCCATTTTTGTTACCATCACCCTCTTCATTTTTTATTCTGGGCTCATGCAGGGATGAATCCACTTTGCTCTTCATGGTGATATCCCTATCCTTTGGACCTAAGAATAATCTATCCTGTTCATGCAGGTGGTTAAGGATCTCATTACATCCTTTGATATCATTGCCTCCAGAGATCATCAAGGGAACACAGCACTGCATGTGGCTGCTTACAGGGGTTACTTAGCTGTGGCGGAGGTTCTGATTCTTGCATCTCCCTCACTCGCAACCTTTACAAACAATTATGGAGATACTTTTCTCCATATGGCAGTGTCAGGTTTTCGATCCTCTGGTTTTCGAAGAGTGGATCGGCAGATTGAGCTCATCAAGCTGTTAGTCAGTGGTAAAATTGTGAGTATCAAAGATGTCATCAATGTCAAGAACAATGATGGAAGAACAGCTCTTCATTTGGCTGTAATTGAGAATATCCAATCTGATCTGGTGGAACTTCTCATGACTGTACCATCAATCAACTTAAATATCCGTGATGCGAATGCCATGACTCCGCTAGATCTTCTCAAGCAACGGCCAAGATCGGCATCTTCTCAAATTCTGATCAAGCAGCTGATTTCAGCTGGAGGGATCTCCAATTGTCAGGATAACATAGCTAGAAGTGCTATTGTTTCCCATCTGAAAGGGCATGGTATAGGAATGAGTCCTGGCACTTCTTTTAGAATTCCAGATGCAGAGATATTCCTGTACGCCGGAATCGAGAACGCATTTGATGCCAGTTGTGATGAAACAAGTGTTGGTGACAATTCATGCTTTAGCGATCCGAGTGATATGGACATGGGGAACTCACTGGACAACATAAAAGCAGGTTCTGTAAATAACACAGCAAGGCGTCTCAGGTCTCTCCTTCAGTTGCCCAGGAGAAAAGAGAAAAAAGCTGCTTCTATGGAATTACAAGATGACGACTCTTTTAACTCATATAATCTATGCCAGACCTTGGAAGACCGTCCGATTCCTCTCCGGCAGAGATACTCAAAACTGTTTTCCTGTTCAACCAACAGAAGGACATTTTCTGGAAGGAGCAGTCTTCCGAGTCCATTAACTAGAAAGAAATTTACCATCGGGCTGATGCATGGTGTTATTCAGGCAAAACAACATTACCCCGTTTCACCTTCAAGTCCCTTTCCAAGGTCATCCCTTTCTTCGCCCATTTCCTTGGATAAAGAGAAGGACATCGATATTGCAGAAACCTCGTACTCAAACCAGCCATCAAAACATAAGCAAGCATCCTTCAACAAGAAGTTGATGAACCAGTACTTTTGTTTTGGTGCACAAGGCCTAATAGTGGAAGATTCAGGGACAAATGAGAGCTACAAGCATGCCACTTCATTAGTAGCCTGAATTGATTGTAAAAAGACTCGGGAGTTTTGGCAGGATCCTCAGAGAGTAGAGTTTTTGTTTCGGAATCCAAAGTGTTCTTTCCACATATTTCAGTTTCAAGACCTCTCTCTTCTTTTCTTTTTTCGTTCTTTTTGTGTGTGTGTATACTGATTGTCTTGGTCTGAATAATGTTAAGAGGAGTTTTTTTTTATTAATAAATATCGAAACTCTGTTAGTACAATTCTTAATTTACAGTTGAACTTTTTTCAGTATATTTACAGTTTGATTCTGACAAAATTGACTATGGAATCTAACTCTCTTTGTCACGACTCGATTCCTGGATCCGTGACCGGCACATAGGCATGGTCCCCTCTAAGGTTCCACACCTATGCGAACCCAAACTTACACACAAACTTATCATTCACATTCAAAGTTCAACACAACGGAAATAACAAAGTAAATTTTATAACATAATTCGATTGTCTTAATACAAGAGTTGATTACATATTGTTATAATTGTAAACACTAACTAGACATAAGAACAAAAGGTGTCGACTACAACCAAAATAGCAGGTTCTAAGAGCGCAACAAAAATGACCTGCTAGCAAGCTACAAACTTGAAAATGATAAATAATGAGAGAGTGAGTTCAACAACTCAGTGAGCAGATAACACCTAATATACACATACAAGATAATACAACAAAGAGAAGTATATTATCAAATCGGTTCGAAGTTATTACAAGAAGTTTCTCAAAATAGGTCATAACAAGAATTTAATAGGTAAGCTCATCAGAAAATCAAAATGCAATGAGCATGAGGCTCCGTACTGTGGGATGATTAGTCCACACAGGTTGGTGACTCCCCCGACCAACTAGGGTTTCAGATACGATGTGTCTGAAGGCTAACACTACCATGTTAGCATGGGTATTCTGACTGACATACCGTAGGTATGTATTTTAATCAAACAAACATATTCATATCTCAAGGCTCAACTCATAGTATCAATCAAATAAGAAGCTATCAATTCACAAACAGATATAGGCTCATATCAAGAACGTATATTCAACAAATGATTATGTTTTATTGTATCAAGAATAGTAATCAATGTATATATTATCAAAAAGCATAATCCAAATATTAGCAAATCAAATATTTATAATATTTCTCATGCATATTAAATATTATCCACTCACCTAACTTAAAAGCAAACAAGGTTCAGAAGCAGAATGTTGACGAAATATTATTGATGTCCTGCGGGTTGAATATCGAGATTATCAGAATATATAAAAGAATATATACTCAAAAATGACTCAAAAGAAGTAAAATACCTTTAATAACATATCTAAGAGTTCAACTAATAATCCTATGTGTTTTTGAATCAAACTATCCATTCTTCGCAAAAAAAACCTAAAACAAAGACTTCTTCCGAAATCTAATTCCAAATACATAACTCATAAAATTGATAATAATTCATCAAATGAGCTTCAATTATCCATCAAACCAATTTGAAATGCTATTATTTCACCTAGGGACCATTCTGAATTTTTCTCATATTTTTAGGGTCAAATTGTAATTTTACCAAATTGAGTGACCAATTGAACTCCTCATAATTTCATAACAATACTGAAATTTTACCCCTAATTCAACCTCAATTCTGTCCAGAATCTCCAATTTTTACTCCAGGGACCAAACTGTAATTTTTCCAAAGTTCAGGGACCAAACTGTAATTTTTCACAAAAAGGACCAAAATGAATTTTCATCATCTTCAACCTCAACCCAGAATTCCAGCATGGGATTTTGAAATTTCTCAACATTATTTCACCATTTATCAACATTTCTCACACCAAACACATCAATTAACTTCAAAATCATCTACAATCAAACTAATTAAACCATTACCCAACACATTCAACCCTTAACATCTCTCTTAATTCATCAATCAAACCCAAATAAAATCCTCAAATCCTAAAATCAATACGAGCAAAAATTGTAACTAATAACCACATATATACACATTACCTTAACAACTATTTCTCCTTCTTTTCTCCTTCTCTTCTCTTTCCCTCTTTTCTCTTCTTCTTTCTTTCTCTCTTCCCGATTCTCTATCTCAAATTTTCAGATTACTTCTCTTTTTTTCTTTTCTATTTATATTTACTAACTTGTACAATCACTACAACACCCTTAACCTAATTCTAAGCCACTAAAGGCATTCATGTATTTTTCTTTTTTAAAATTTCAAAACACTACACTTTTATTCAGAAACGATTTAAGATAATGGCGAGCAATGAGCTTGCAAAACAGCGTTGTGTCGTATGCTTTATTGTCCCCACATATATCAAAAGTTGATGTTGAAGTTGGTTGAAACACTTAGTTCAGTGACAGGTTAAGAAACAAGACAAAAACATGGCGATGCACATCTAATTTAGTTGATTTTTGGGAGTGTGGTCGAGTCTGTTTTTTAAAGTGTTTTTTGCTCAGAAATGTATTAAAATGATCGAATAACATTAACAAAAATTAATTTAAATTAAAAAATTAAAATATAAAATTTTTAATTTAAAAACGTTTTCAAAACACATTGTTGTAAATTTTGCGGCTGCCAACAGTTAATATCTGGACCATGAAGAATCCAATTGTAACTGTTTGAAGATTTTGCAGCAGCAAAATCAAATTTTCAAAGAACCAGCAGAACAATGGGCAATTAATTGACACAAATCAAGAGCAAAATCGTAGGTAGAGTTATTGTCATCTCTTCAATTTTATTTATAGATAAATTCAAAGCATTACATGAATAAGAACTCTAATCAAACATAAACTCCTTCACTATACTTATCCTAGATAAGATAATGAACTAAAAACCAGAAAAGAACAATTAATACATATCACTAAATTCAAGAATTAAATAGATAAACATTAATAAGAAACTTATCCCTAATCTAGCTGCTGATTCGGAGCCAAACTCTTCAGCAGATATCAGTTTTCCCCCATATACGCATCTTTATTGTCCCCGCAAAACAGCACTGTGTCATATGCTTTATTGTCCACACATATATCAAAAGTTGATGTTGAAGTTGGTTGAAACACTTAGTTCAGTGACAGGTTAAGAAACAAGACAAAAACATGGCGATGCACATCTAATTTAGTTGATTTTTGGGAGTGTGGTCGAGTCTATTTTTTAAAGTGTTTTTTGCTCAGAAATGTATTAAAATGATTTTTTTTATTTTTTAAATATTATTTTTAACATCAACACATCAAAATGATCGAATAACATTAACAAAAATTAATTTAAATTAAAAAATTAAAATATAAAATTTTTAATTTAAAAACGTTTTCAAAACACATTGTTGTAAATTTTGCGGCTGCCAACAGTTAATGTCTCGACCATGAAGAATACAATTGTTACTATTTGAAGATTTTGCAGCAGCAAAATCAAATTTTCAAAGAACCAGCAGAACAATGGGCAATTAATTGACACAAATCAATAGCAGAATCGTAGGTAGAGTTATTGTCATCTCTTCAATTTTATTTATAGATAAATTCAAAGCATTACATGAATAAGAACTCTAATCAAACATAAACTCCTTCACTATACTTATCCTAGATAAGATAATGAACTAAAAACCAGAAAAGAACAATTAATACATATCACTAAATTCAAGAATTAAATAGATAAACATTAAAAAGAAACTTATACCTAATGTAGCTGCTGATTCGGAGCCAAACTCTTCAGCAGATATCAGTTTCCCCCATATACGCATCTTTATTGTCCCCGCAAAACAGCGCTGTGTCGTATGCTTTATTGTCCCCACATATATCAAAAGTTGATGTTGAAGTTGGTTGAAACACTTAGTTCAGTGACAGGTTAAGAAACAAGACAAAAACACGGCGATGCACATCTAATTTAGTTGATTTTTGGGAGTGTGGTCGAGTCTGTTTTTTAAAGTGTTTTTTGCTCAGAAATGTATTAAAATGATTTTTTTATTTTTTAAATATTATTTTTAACATCAACACATCAAAATGATCGAATAACATTAACAAAAATTAATTTAAATTAAAAAATTAAAATATAAAATTTTTAATTTAAAAACGTTTTCAAAACACATTGTTGTAAATTTTGCGGCTGCCAACAGTTAATGTCTGGACCATGAAGAATCCAATTGTTACTGTTTGAAGATTTTGCAGCAGCAAAATCAAATTTTCAAAGAACCAGCAGAACAATGGGCAATTAATTGACACAAATCAATAGCAGGATCGTAGGTAGAGTTATTGTCATCTCTTCAATTTTATTTATAGATAAATTCAAAGCATTACATGAATAAGAACTCTAATCAAACATAAACTCCTTCACTATACTTATCCTAGATAAGATAATGAACTAAAAACCAGAAAAGAACAATTAATACATATCACTAAATTCAAGAATTAAATAGATAAACATTAATAAGAAACTTATCCCTAATCTAGCTGCTGATTCGGAGCCAAACTCTTCAGCAGATATCAGTTTCCCCCATATACGCATCTTTATTGTCCCCGCAAAACAGCGATGTGTCGTATGCTTTATTGTCCCCACATATATCAAAAATTGATGTTGAAGTTGGTTGAAACACTTAGTTCAGTGACAGGTTAAGAAACAAGACAAAAACATGGCGATGCACATCTAATTTAGTTGATTTTTGGGAGTGTGGTGGAGTCTGTTTTTTAAAGTGTTTTTTGCTCAGAAATGTATTAAAATGATTTTTTTTATTTTTTAAATATTATTTATAACATCAACACATCAAAATGATTGAATAACATTAACAAAAATTAATTTAAATTAAAAAATTAAAATATAAAATTTTTAATTTAAAAACGTTTTCAAAACACATTGTTGTAAATTTTGCGGCTGCCAACAGTTAATGTCTGGACCATGAAGAATCCAATTGTTACTGTTTGAAGATTTTGCAGCAGCAAAATCAAATTTTCAAAGAACCAGCAGAACAATGGGCAATTAATTGACACAAATCAATAGCAGAATCGTAGGTAGAGTTATTGTCATCTCTTCAATTTTATTTATAGATAAATTCAAAGCATTACATGAATAAGAACTCTAATCAAACATAAACTCCTTCACTATACTTATCCTAGATAAGATAATGAACTAAAAACCAGAAAAGAACAATTAATACATATCACTAAATTCAAGAATTAAATAGATAAACATTAATAAGAAACTTATCCCTAATCTAGCTGCTGATTCGGAGCCAAACTCTTCAGCAGATATCAGTTTCCCCCATATACGCATCTTTCTAGCTTATTGATCTAATTATAGCCAGCTTTTCGGAGGAATTTTCGATCACTAGTGGCTAATATATCGGTATCAAAATTAAAGATTCAACATGCCATTTGAACACATGAACAAATTTACTAACGAGACCCCTCCTGTGGATATAGATGCCACTCAAGATAAGGGTATGCTGGTACTTTTAACGGCGGTATCTCATGTCCCTCCTCCACGGATGGCTTAGTTAGATTCAAAATATATATTAACCGAAATAGCATCTTGAAAATCTGCCATCTTTGATATAAGGATCATCTGATAATTACAGCATCCTCCACGCTACCATCTCATATAGAATTGCGCTTCTTTGTGATAATTTCATTAGAGCTTCCTGCATATACAGCTTGAGGAGAATTAAAGGATCCGGCCTGTATCAGCCAACTGTTCTGTGACTTTGATCTGCTAAGCTAACTCGATCGCAAGCTTGATTGCAATTATGGCCTACAACGAATCACAGAATGATGCAGCAGCAAAAGATAAGGCCATAGATGACTGGCTTCCCATCACTGCCTCTAGGGAAGCCAAATGGTGGTACTCAACCTTCCACAACGTTACCGCCATGGTTGGTGCTGGTGTCCTTAGCCTCCCCTATGCCATGGCTCAACTTGGATGGTATATATATTCTTGATTTTCTATCATGATCAAACGATGTTTAATTAATTTGGCTGCTAATTAATAGGTTTATATAAGTGGATCAATGTTTGATCAGTATTTGAGCTTATCTAATACTTCCTTGTTATGCGTTAATGAAATTATAGGGGACCAGGAATCGCCATACTTGTTCTTTCATGGGTGATCACGCTGTACACTCTGTGGCAAATGGTTCAAATGCATGAGATGGTGCCTGGCAAGCGATTTGACAGGTACCATGAACTAGGGCAACATGTGTTTGGAGACAAGCTGGGTCTCTGGATTGTCGTGCCGCAGCAACTGGTTGTACAAGTTGGAACAAATATTGTCTATATGGTTACCGGAGGAAAATCATTAAAGAAGTTCCATGATGTGGTTTGCCCCAACTGCAAAGACATCAGGCTTACATTCTTCATCATGATTTTCGCCTCCGTTCAGATGGTACTGGCTCATCTTCCCAATCTCAACTCCATTAGTGCTATGTCGCTGGCTGCAGCAGTCATGTCCTTAAGGTAATTAGTTCATATGAAACACAGATGGTTATTATCTTTCTCACACTGTTACAATTCCCATGCATGCATAATTGCTTAAATTACCATTAGTTTTTAGATCTATGAAAACAATCCAGATAGTTTTTAGATCTATTAATTTACACAATCCAGTTAGAGTATTAGACCCTTATTGGTCTGGATTTCATGATGATTTCTTGCAGTTACTCCACAATTGCTTGGGCTGCCACGCTGAACAAGGGGGTGCAGCCTGATGTGGACTACAGCTATAAAGCAAGCACAAGAACAGGAGCTTTCTTTGGCTTCATCACTGCCTTGGGCGATGTAGCCTTTGCATATGCTGGTCACAATGTGGTCTTGGAGATTCAAGCAACAATCCCTTCTTCTCCAGAGAAGCCTTCCAAGAAACCCATGTGGAGAGGAGCTCTCCTTGCATATCTCGTCGTCGCCTTCTGCTACTTCCCAGTTGCCTGGATCGGATACTGGTGTTATGGTAACAGCGTTGACGACAACATTCTAATCTCGCTGCAGAAACCATCTTGGCTTATCGCAGCTGCTAACATGTTTGTTGTCGTTCATGTTATCGGAAGCTACCAGGTGCTTAATTTTTCAAAAAAAAAAAAAAAACAGTAATCAATATTAGTTCTATTTTCTTATGAGTTGACTGGTCACATTTATATATTTGTCTCTATGCTCCCATCTGCAGATTTATGCAATTGCAGTGTTCGACTTGCTGGAAACTGCATTGGTGAAGAAACTCCACTTTTCTCCTTCTTTCATGCTTCGTTTTGTCACTCGCACGGTTTATGTTGGTAAGTGCAGCTTCCAGGAAGCTCTATTTTTCTTACAGCTAGCAATCTACATGTTCCGACCGCCATTGTAAGCTTGATCTTCTGGTGCTAAATCTGTTCTTCGAAATGGTTGCTGCAGGGCTCACAATGTTTGTTGGAATATGTGTTCCATTCTTCGGTGGCCTGCTTTCGTTCTTCGGAGGGTTTGCTTTTGCCCCAACAACATATTTTGTAAGCACTCAACCCTACACGCACAATCTGACCAGGCCTGCTGCATTTTCATGTTATCATTACTGAAAATAAAATTATACTGTTTACAGCTCCCCTGCATCATGTGGCTTTCCATCTACAAACCGAAGAGGTTCGGCCTCTCCTGGACAGCAAATTGGGTGCGTATGAAATCTTTCTGCTGCTAAAGATTCCCACGAGTAATCAGTATCACCTCGAGGCTCGAGCTAATTCATTTGATTCTAAATTTTCCAGGTCTGCATTGTATTTGGCGTTCTTTTGATGATACTGTCGCCCATTGGTGCCCTAAGGCATATCATCCTTACAGCCAAGGACTACGAATTCTTCTCATGAACATCTTGCCAGATGCGATCACAGGGCCAGCAGAGCAAATTTGGAGTGAGGGTATCAGCAATTATTTTTCTGGTTGTGCCCTTGGCCTGCACTGCGCAGAAACTCGAATCAAAACAGTTGTTGCTTGATTTTATGTAAAAAAAAAGAGAGTTGAACTTCAAGCAACAAAACAGTTTTTGATATGAAATTTGCAGCTAGCATTGATTGATATTTCAATAACTTGTTTGATATTGTTTTTCAAGTTTTTTTTTCAATTTATTTGTTTTAATTTAATTTTTTTAATGTTTTTCATATTATTTTTTTGATGTGTTAATATGAAAAATAATTTTGAAAAATAAAAAAAATTATTTTGATGGATTACTAAATGAAAATCACTTTGAAAAACAACATCAATCACACTCAAAATGGGCCAAAAAAACAACTCAAAAAAAAGGAGAAAAAAATACAGCATAAATGTGTTTTTTGAAAATAAATTTTTTTAAAAAATATTTTATGTATATTTTTAATCATTTTGATATAGCAATGTTAAAAATAAATTTTAAAAGATAAAAAATAAATGTTATTTTAATTCATTTACAAATAAGTTTTTTTAAAAAAATAATTATTACTGCAATATCAAATAATATGACATTTTTATGTCCAGGAAGTGTTCATTAAACTTGTTTTGTAATATATAATTTTTATACACGAAAATGTATATTGTTAGGCAAACGGGCTGAAGCTGGCCCATTGGACCGGGCTTCGTTCTTGGCAATTCCGCAAAAGCCACTAATTTATTTACCGCAAAGCAACATTTCCCCACCATTTTGCTTACTTTGTACAGAACATAGGAAACTTAAATAATCTTTTACAATGGTATACTTATTCTTAACCCCATCATGAACTGTCTTCCTATCATATTGTCATGGCCTCCCCCAACAAGATGTGACTTTCTTGCATTGGTAACACATCGCACAGAACTTCATCAACATATTTCCCAATCAAAAATGGGACTACAACCTGCTTAGTCACTTTCACTTCACCACTATCATTCAGCCATTACAATCTATATGGTTTCGTATTCTTAACTGTACTCAAATTCAGTTTACTAATAAGGGTGGTACTGCAAATATTAACACAGCTTCCACTATCAATAATTAAACCACACACCTTGCTTTGTACGTTACAGCGCGTATGGAAGATATTCTCTCTTTGTTAATAAGATTCATCTTCCTTGACTTGAACCTGAAGTGTGCGCCTTATAACCAAAGACCCCGCAACTGGTAATGCTAACTCATCCTCATCAATATCCTCCAATGGTGGCATGCTTCGTAATCAGATCGGTCACTTTCAGATTCCATATCACCATCATCTCTAATCATCATGATTCTCTTGTTTGAACACTCTGAAGCATAATGTCCATGCCCTTGACACCTAAAACATTTAACATCACGAGTACGTTTAGGTTGAGTTTCAGATTTACCTTTGGCACCGGTAGGGACATCAACTTTAGTCGTTGTTCGTTCAGTTTTAGAAGGAATAAAGGATCTTGGCTGGACAGTACCCTCTCTCTTCATATTCGTCTTCCAAGATGATGAAGAACCCGAATTAAATCCTGACCGAACATGTACCTTCCTAAGTTGTCTCTCCACCTTCGTAGCCATGTGAACCATGTCCTCTAGCTCCACATAGTGTTGTAGCTCAACCACATTGGCAATGTCACGATTCAACCCATTAAGAAATCTAGCCATGGTGGCTTCTCTATCCTCAACAACATTGGCACGAATCATTGTTATCTCCATCTCTTTGTGATATTCATCTACTATCTTATAGCCTTGATTCAGACCTTGGAGCTTCAGGTATAGGTCTCTATAATAGTGGTTTGACACAAATCATCTCCCCATTAACGCTTTCATCTCCCCCCAACTCTGAACGGGTCGCTCCCCATTCCTCCTCCGACTGATTACAATCTGGTCCCACCAAATCTTGCATACGTTGTAAACTCAATCATCACCAATTTCATTTTTTTTGTTCAGAATAGCTATGACAATCAAAAATCCAGTCTACTTTTTTCTCCCACTCCAAATAAGCCTCGGTATCATTTTTACCTTCGAAGTTAGGAATTTTCGGTTTGATGTTGTCCCCATCCATATTTTCATAATTCCCCATGTCACGGAAATTCACATTCCTCCTAGCTCTGCTCGGTCCATACCTGATTCCTTGGCCAACAGATGCAAAATCATAGTCATCTTCGTCCATATATGCGTTTTCATCAACATACTCTTCAAAATCAAATCTGTTATTCCGTACGGCCATACGAACCGTATTTCCTCGGTGATCAGCCCCACTATTCTGTTGCTTTATTGAATTCACCTCATCTTTTAGATATTTGTATGCCCTCGACATCAACTCAAGTTGCTGACCCATGGCTCATAATTGGAACGCCACATCAACATTTTGTGTCACTGATTCGTTGTTTTCAGACATCCTTTGAATCTGCAAAATTTGGTTAGTAGCAAAAAAAATATATATATCCTCACAACTCTCGTGTATCACACAAAAAAAAAATCAAGGCTTTTCACTATAATAAGCTCACTACGCCTCTTACCTCACACTCTCATGTATCACACAAACAAAATCAAGGCTTTTCACTCTAATAAACTCACTACGCCTTCTACCTCACAACTTGTTTTCTTTTGGTTCTTTCAGAACTAAAATCAACAGATCAAAGTTAGTAGCCTTCGCAGCGCACTCTAATTATGATTTTTAGACTCAAGAAGCAATAAAAATACTGAAAACAAAGCAAAACAAAACTACGATTAGAATTTCGCGAGTAGCAATGCAAATTCGTACGAATTGTGGACGATATGAAGACACGAAATAAAACAGAAGCAAATACTAGAGAAAACAATTACTTGACTCCTAGATAGCTGAAAATAGAATAAAAACAGAGAATTTGACAAAACTAAACAGTAGGGATCACGTTTTAAGACTTGAGTAGAATCTAACCTCTTACGCAATTTTTACGTAACAGAATTGAAACCAAGACCAACTGATTTCGAAATGACTTCAAAATCAATATTTAGTATTTTAATACTAAATAAAAAAAAAACTCAATTTATAGGCCTTTCCGGTACTTCTAGGTACACAAACCCTTATGTGATGAATTTGCGGCAGAAATGAACCTCCAATTGAAACCTCTAGTATACGATATCGAAATAAGCCCTAATTTAATATATCATGCAATATCAATCCCAAGACACAGAATGTAAAGTTTCAATTGATTCTAAGGTGTTTTTATATGGGTTCACTAAGGTAGTGTTTAAGTGACAGAAATGAATATCGAAATAACCCCTCAAGAAATCAATATCAGAATAAGCCCAAATTTGACATATGATACTATCTTAACCCCAATAGATGGAATATGAAATTTCAACTGATTCCGATGTGATTTGCTTATGTTTCCCCAGAGTAGTGTTTTCTGCGGCAAGATTTCAATGATTCTTCAAATTTCAACTAATGCCTCTATCTCTCTTTCTTTTCTTTTCTTTTTCTGGTTTTTTTAATATACTGAAATGAAGAGACAGAAAATGATGAAATATAACCTTTTTTTTTAAGTTGACGCTGACACGAAGAACAAGGAGATGAACACAAACACTGGAAAACTTCAAGGAACACTAAAAAAGGCACGAAAATAACAGAATGATATGACCTTGTTTCGGAGCCTAGCTCTGATACCACTTGATGTGAACCTCGTGATCACGCAACCCACAACCAAGAATGAGATAAGATCCTGGAAAGACGAAAAAGGTATGATAGGAGTGTGACACAATGGAAACCTGCCCCAAGGCACCAGCACTATTGGAATGAGTAGAATAACGCCACGAAGCTAGTTAATCTTCGATAAGTCGGATTCAGTTCGTTCAAGAACTAAAGAATGCAAGAATCACTCTTACACATCAACTGAAAAGTTCAGAATTAAGTTTAATCAATTGGCTGCCGAAATTAGGGTTACATGAGTTTAAATAGTTCTTAAAAAGTAACCCTAATGGACCTCTTATGTGGACTTAAATAAGGTCCACTGAAAACTGACCCAAAATCCTAAATTAAAAAGCTCATTACTTAATCCAAGCAAGCTTTGGATCCTAGCTGAAAGCAAAGTCTTAATTAAGCCCAAACAAGTCTTGGGCTGTAACCAACTAACTTAAATAAAGCCCATAAGGTTTATTTATTTTCTTCCATCCAGCCCATCAATCCCATGTTTCCATGTTGTAGTAGGATTCTTTTGGATCCTTTTGTTGTCCTAACTTCATGGTCCAAATAAGGTTGTATTGGACCCCTCCTGCACATGGATAAGATGTACTAAGGTCTCCTCTTGAAATTCCAATGGTCCTTGCAATTCCGACCGGGTTGAAACCTTCAAGACCAATGCATTCATTGCCTCTTTCAATGCCTTTGTCCTAGACCACGTGATTGGACCATTTGGAACATGTAATGGGTCCTTGTTGGTGTTTTTGGGTTGGTCCGCATCAACTTTCTTTTTTGGTTAAAAAATAAGATTAATTATCTTTTAGTTTGACTTTGATGAATTAAATGCTCTCTAAATTCTTCGTTGTTCTTTATGCGAAGAACTTTCATGCTTCCATCAGTCTGTGCATCCATGCATCTGCTCTGAACTATTGTTTCAGGGAAATATATTTGATGTTGCTGCAATGATTTGTTGTGATGGAGAAGGGCGTCAAAATGAGAAGGTCCATCATGCTGCAAAGCAGGTAAGAACTGCCAGGAGTTTCCTCTATGCTATCCATTTGCATCAATTAACTTGTAAGGAACATAATGCGAAAAAGCATATTAGGAATTTTATGATCGAGTAGATTAGCTTGCTGGTATCTTCAAGCAATACTACAACGATGCCAACTGATGGTCTGAAATATGGTCTCTTTGGAAGAAGTGTGTGTGTCAGGCAATGTGATAAACATAACTGTAATATTAATCATATTTGCTCTCTAGTATTCTTGCAATCTTTCAATCATAAGGAAATTATTCTTTTGTCTTAACAGCTTGTTGCTTCGGGTCCTTTTACTACAGCAGACAGCTTATTATTTGAGCCTCTGACAGAGCTGCCAGCATACGCAGGCAGAAAGTTACCTTAATTACTTGTACTAGTATGATTTTTCTATTCCTGAATCCAGTATCATGCTTGGGTTCCTTGCTGTCTCTGGAAATGTCACGCCAGACTTATTGGCACTTTTCTTAGATGGGACCATTACTTGATTCTGAACATTCAGAGATTCAGAAAGGGACTGTAGGCAGGAGCTCTGATGAGTTGTTTTGTCCGGAAATATTGAGAAGGGTAACTAGTCAATTCCAGATTTTCTCATCCTGCCTTCCAGACATGAAGTACATTATGAAGGAAAACATAATGCCAAGTACCTGATTCTTTACGGTTCTAGTCTCAGTTTCAAGAAAATAAAACGCAAAATGGTTTTCAATAATGTAACTGGCTGATGGATTCATCTTCTTCAAACTCTTTAACTGTGTGCTCTCTGGTGCAGGTGGTTTCCCTGGTTGAAGGGCAAGGGCAAAGGAAGAGCATTTGCATAAACCCAGGAACACTGGCAAAGGGAGAAGGAGTTGGCACTTTTGCTGAGCTCAAGTACCATGGGAGTGCTGACAAGATGAATGCTTGCATTATTAGAAGCATATAAACTCAGTAAGGGATGTACCAAACTCGAATGTTCCCTCAAATGACATAGAAGCTGGAGCGCAAGATCAGAATTAAAGATCCAACCCACCGAGCGATCAAATTATTGGAACAACAGTGGGCTCTGGAAGCATATTAGTAAATTAATTGCACGGGCTGAGCAGTTCATATCCATCGGGATCAATCTTGTTCTTTTCTAACAATCAAACTCTGCATATATGGTATAAATACTTATGTTCATTCACTTCACTTCTCAGTGTTCAATGCAGCTATCAATTTGCAATTACAGAAGCTGCCAATGCAAAGTCTTTTTAAAATGAGAGTTCAGTTTGAAGTATAGTTTGGTAAAAAACATGCCAACCAATGCAATAGAACATCGAGGTAATCACGCAGGCTACAGATGCTAGTAACCACTTGATCAACGTTAAACAATTCCATTGATTAAATAAATGTTCTATCTTCTCCTAGCCCACCTATCAGTGTAATTACAAACCCTCAAATTGCAGGGCATCATGGCACATGTTAAACCCACAATCGCGAAAGCCAGTTCAGACGAAATAGCAGCCTTGAAGAGAACCCCCGATCTCTACCCAACTTTCTTCTGTGCTTTATGGCTTCTTTCTGTGATCCATTCTTCCCAGCGATTTAAAATCCACACTATGCTAACCAATATTGCACTTCCAATCACAACCATCCAAGAAATCCAAGCCCATGCAGGAATCAAACCGGCAGCTCCTCCGTTCAGATAAAACACCCCCATCTTAAACAAACAAATAGGACCTAGAATACCTCGAACGAGAGAGTAGAGAGCATAGAACGGAGCCGCCAACAAGTCATGCAATCTTGCGGCGGCAGGAACATCAGCTTTCCGGTTACCGGCAATGCTCCTGACATTCTGGCAAGCACTTGTGACTTCGGCAAGTACGAGCAGCAGAACAAGTCCTTGCGCTCCATAATGAATCATATAACGACAAGTGACAAACACATATAATGTTGCTATATGGTGAAGTATGAAGAGAGTTTCATCAGGGAAGAATACCATGTAGTGAAGAAGGTCCGCCAAGAAGTAGGCCGTGCTGAATTCCAGGACTGTGTTTTCTAAAGCAGAGTTGGGATAAGCAAAGGAACCTACGGTTTGGCTGTGTAGCAGTGCACGGATAGCCATAATAACCGCAGGACTGCCATGAGCCAGAGACATGAGGCAGCTTGAAGCATCCTTTCGTTGTTTCGGTTCCCAGTTTCGGAAAAACACAAAATAACCTAAAAAATACATGGAGATGAACCCAGCAAAGAATCCGGGCAGGGTTGGCCACAAGAGAACAAGAGCGTCCATACCACCCGGTTGCAGGTAATTAACACAGGATCGATACTTTTCGAGACTCCTGTTATCGCCAAGGATCAGAGATGTAGTTGTGAATTACAGAAGCAAGGTTCAGAATCCTTGCTGACAAAAAATAAAAAGTTTGGAGAGTTCTCTGGAGAGAGGAAACAAGAGAGAGATGCGTCTCTTTAAAGGTGAATAATATCTTTAAATAATATCTTGGCGTGTATTCCCTCAATCCAATCCTGTCACTGTCAATTTTCTACCATGCCATAGATAAAAAGCAACAATCAAGGAGGGGTGATGCAAAGTTTTTACTAGGGCAAGTACAGGGGTTAAGAAGTAGACATGGAAAAGGAGAGGGCGACTAGAAAAATAAAGTTGGTGTTCCACAAGGAAAAGCAAAGGTCGGTGCCTGGCCCAGGGCAGGTGTCATGAGCCCTACCTTGCTCTTTATTCTCTCGAAAGCATATTCGGATATTTTCCACGTTAGAGGTGCACATCTTAGAAATTAGGCATCCCATGATCAACCGGGAATATATTCGGATGTTTAGGAAGACAACAGGGGAGGAGATTTTCCAAAATCCAAATTCTCATGGGCTAAATCCCACTCCGAGATATTCACTCCCATCACTGTTCAACCACAATAGATATTCACTCCCATCACTGTTCAACCACAATTTAGCCCACCAAATATTAGGGTCAACATCAACGATGCTTTCATTCTCTGAAATAGACAATCAAAAACGAGTCATGAACATGCCCTGCCTGACAAACACCATAATTTTTTTCTGCGAATACCAGAGCAATTACACTTACATACGCCAACTAAAGCTTAGGAACACTGCTGATACACGTTCTCTATTTTTCCGTTTCATAGATGATTCTATCAAAACTTGTCGTGAGTGCTCCATTTATTACACCGTTATATTATGCCAAAAACTGTCTTGCCTAACTTGAAATGCATTTCCAAAACCATCTACTGTATGAACTTCAAAGTGCAGAAATTTCACGGTTGAACCAGACATGGCACGTCACTTACATCACCATCCCTCCATCAATAGTGAACACCTGCAAGACAGTAATATCTAGGTTAGCGACCGTGAAAATGGAACAGGCTCACATTTCACCAGTCATTTGCTGGGATGGGATGACCTTTCCATTGGCCAAGCCTTGCCATGGATGCCAAGGGCAGGGCGAGGTGAACCACGGCAAGGAGCTCTAATGAACACTTGGTTTTAGCCAACGGAACTCGTTACAGACAGTTCTTGGCCATGGCATGGCAAAGGGAGTAAATGCTGTGAAAGGCAATGCCAATGTAATGCAAGTTGTGCCATGACTCTGGTAACCATGGCATTGATTGGTCAGATTACTAGTATTTAATCTCTGTGACACTTATTAGCTAAGTCTGTTTAGTAAATTCCATCCACAAGGTTATGGCTCCTTAAGGAATAGCCAAGTTGATGAAGCTCGCAAGCAAAGTCAGAGCATGTAAATGGTGGCCTAGACAAAGCAAAGGAAGGATGAAAGGAGTGCCTAGGTTTGGGCTGCCTTGACACAAAGCAGCCCAAATAAATAATTTAGAAAAGCAAGTTAAGACTTACAAAACAAGGGAAAGTAAAACATAATAGATTCAGAACCTGTCCAGTAATGTAGCTGGAAGCGGGATTAAGAGCCAGGAATTCCACTAGTCCTGCAACCTCTTCTGGTTGGCCATAACGTCCTGAAAACATGGCAATTATTATGAGCATCATCTGAACAAAATTATATGAGGTGTTAAAAAAGAGATCAAACTAATATTGACCCGTCATTCAATTGAAGTATGGAGCTGGATAAATATTCACATTTACTAAAAGAAAAAGAAAAAAAGAGATTGATGAACTCTGTGAGATAGCAATATTAGCTCATTGCCATAACCAAAAATGATAAGGTTTCACACAAATGCTTCTCAACGCTTCAATGATCCAATGCCTTAAATAATTTGCAGCAGAAACTTTTTAATGGCCCAACATCAATAGGAAATTTAATAAAAAAATTACACTTTCAGAAAAATATTCTCACCCAAGGGTATTGTTTCCAAGATTTTCTTTTCAATGTCATCTCCAAGCTTGGAAGTCATATCAGATGCAATGAATCCTGGGGCAACAGCATTTACCTGGAAAACCATCTTAATTAGACCTCCTGGTTTCCATGCAAAAACTTGGAAAGTGCAGGGCTTTAACATAAAGATAAAACTCACATTAATATTTCTGCTAGCATATTCCTTCGCAACAGCCTTTGTCAGGCCAATAACACCTGCCTTTGCAGCACTATAGTTGGCTTGCCCAGCATTGCCAACCAAACCAACAACTGATGCTATGTTAACAATCCTTCCCTGCAAAATTTAGTATTCTCACTTAACAGAACTCATATGATGTTCTCATTCTGTTTATTATTTAATTTCTGGGAATTATTACATACAAGGTATTGGCTACAAAAGAGCTGAATTAGTTGATGGTATCATCAAACTTGGAGAGGTCAGTGCACGCATACACCCATTGGAAACACTTACGGTGGCAAGTCTTAAAGCTATTTTTAGCTTCTAGATGTAACTCTGCTGTCAGTACAAATTTCAATTTGAAGAAATGGAATTTCAGTTTATGATAACTTCTCTACAACAATTTAATGCTGGCGAATTACATTTATTAATAAGAGAAGTGCATGATGAATGAAAGAAAAATAAACTTGCAGGGAAAAAAGGCTCAAAACTGTAACAAATTGGGCATTTAAGGGCACAAATATGTCACTGGACAAAATTAACAAAAGGCAATGAGGACAAAATGACTTGGAGATGTGAATAAAGCTTACCTTTTTCTTTTTCATCATAATTTTGGCTGCCGCCTGCAAAGAGTACATGATATTAGTTTGATTAAGATAATCGCAAGTATCAGATAAATCAAATTAGTTGGATCTTAATGCACACACCTGTGTGCAGAGGAATACACCAGTGAGATTCAAATCAATAACCTCCTGCCACTGAGATTTCTTCATTCTCATCAACAATGTATCCCGTGTAATTCCTGAAATAGTGGTGCATGCATTATGAGGACTGCAAATGAAAACAGAAAGCAATGAGGAAAGAAGGATTTATTATTAACCTGCATTATTTATCAGTACATCAACAGTTCCCCATGCATCAACAGCCTACAAATGTGACAAATCATTAGCATCACCATAAATTATATTCGTGATTAAATTCAATCAGCAGAAAGTAACATTTTCTCACAGTTTTCATCATTGATTCCACATCAGCCTCTTTTGAGACATCACCCCCAAAAGTGAGGGCCTGGCCACCATAAGCCTTAATCTACAAAATTATCAAATAAACTCAGTGATCATTTCAATCATGCAATATGAATTAGTAACAACTCCATTTCCAGCAATCTACAGGTTTGAAAAAAAAAAGATTTTTTGAACGAACTTGGTGAAGTTGTTAAACTAAGCATCACAATCTCAAACAATTCATCTCAAAAAAGTAAATCATATTATATTTTCAGTAATTATTGACTTTCATTTCAAAAGGTAAAGTTAATAGATCATAGGCCATGCAACAAAAGGGTAGACATCTGGCAGGGCAACAAAAAAAAGAAAGCAATGGCTTCATTATTCGCCAGCCACATCTGGCTACAAAGGAGCTAGTTCACATTTCGAGCTCTTTAAAGTATATCAATTTAGCTCTTAGTGGAAAAGAGTTGATTGGCAGCAAAAACAGGATTAACTTTCGTATGGCCAGAAACAATTGATGGTCAGCTAACCCTTAAAATAAATATTGAAAAAAAGAAAAACTATCAAAACCTTGAACCATGGGACAATAAATGCAAAGCTGAACAACACCTTGGTATTAAAATATACAAAATCAGAGAGATCCATTCATATTGTCGAATACATATCAATAAATACAAGTTTTCAAGAAATTCTCCTGAGATAACCTTAAACTCCTACATTTTATAGCAAGTGTCAGTCCCCTACCTCTTTGGAAACCTCCTCGGCTTCCTTTGATGACCTAGCATAATTTACCAGGACCTGCAATATCAAACAAACAAGATAAATCCATAATCCACCATTTTTCAAGATACAATAAAGTCACAGTGGGATATTTTACTAACCTTGCAACCTGCTTTCCCCAAAGACAAAGCAATTGCTTTGCCAATACCTCTAGAGGCTCCCGTCACTACCACTACTGGCGATTCCACCTTCTGCGCCGCCTCCGCGATCGCTGTCTCAACAGTCGCGACCTGAGCTCTTACACCTGCCACACATTACAATCAATCAATTGCCATTCAATAAATAACTTCGACACACTCCTGTACCCCCTGATTTTGAAAGCAAAACAAATACCAGAAGAGGCTAGTGAGCTCCTTGATCTAGACTGTAGAGAAATGCGAGGCCCGAGTCCTCGGGAGGCCGGAGACAAGGTCCGAAAGTGAGTGATTCTGGTATCAGCGGAGGTGCCGAAATGAGCGGCGGGTTTGAAGGCGACGACATTGGATCCGGCAAGGGAAGCAGCAGCCATGAGAGGTCCGGAGTGTCTCCTTAAAATATAAGAAGAGGAGTTGGAAGCGAAGAAGAGAGCCAGAGAAACCAAAACGATCTGCTCGGCTTCTTATAGAGAAATTTGATCGTTTGTTTTGCAGCCTTTGCCTTGCTTTGTTAGCTCCGGACACTGTTATTAGAGTGGCGATACACTCGAAGCCTGTTGGTTTGTGATTGAATTTTGTAGTTGGTCCCTCCCTAAATTAATTGGGTGTATTTTTTTCATTATTTACAAGAAAGCCAGCGAGAGCATATTTCAATTGCCATGGACAACGAGACAAGATGAAGCTGCAATTGGCCTGCGATGGCAAGCAAGTAAATCGTGTACATCAGGAGCGCTTTTTTGACAATTAAGCGCGGCAAATATGGTTGATCCGCGGAAACTACTTCCCACCCACTTTTACTTGCGGGCGATCGACACGAGGTAGGTTTATTTATATATATATGTACTAGCTATATTGCCCGCATGTTGCCGCGGGTATTTTTTTGTATATAATTTTACATAATTAAATAAAAAACAATAAATTTATATGATATAATTAAAAAAAATTATAGCTTATGAGATAAAATGTATAAATTTTTAAGTACAGTTTATTGCGCAAGCATAAATAACATTTTTTAGAATAAAAGTACAACGTTATAAAAGATCATAAAAGAACGCCAACTATATAACATGCGGATCATTGAAAAAAAGACATATGTTGACATGAAAAACGAAGCCAAAACCTTTCTTTAAAATGTCACATTTAATTTCCCTGCTAATTAAATCAAAGACTAACAAAAGTAGATAAAATTTAATAAAAGAGAAAATGAAAAATTATAATAGATGCTAAAACAAAAATAAAAATTATTAAATGATTATTAAGGAAAATATAATAAGGAAAAAATACAAAAAAAAACCAAAAAAAAAAGAAGAAGAAGAAAAAAGAGCCGTAATCATAAAATAAAAACAAAATAAAAGCAAAAAAAGAAAAAAAATGGAGGAAAAAAAGAAGAAAAATAATAATTAGGAAAAAAAAAGAAGAAATGAAAAAAATAAAAGGAGCCGTATTAACAAAATAAAAGCAAAATAAAAGCA
>CM063595.1:9824471-9912555 GCA_032356905.1 Salix exigua | reverse complement strand
TGATAACAATAAAAAAAATGGACTAATAATATGCTTGGATGAGATTAAGCTGATAAACAGGTATTATACAAAGAATACATCAACAAGCATAATGGAGTACACGAAGAAATCATTCCAAGAAGTCCAAGATGCAAGCAAGTGAAGACAAAGAAGAAGTTTTCATTTTAGTGCTTTAATTATGTAAATCTCAAATGTCTAACTTGATAGCACAATTTAAAATGAACTCACACACTTCACATTGCATGCATTAAAAGGGTTTGATGATTAGAGGATTAAGTCATAATCAATCGGTTCAAAAATTCAGAAAAGATAATTTGTCACAATTGCCTTTCTGCATGAACCGGTCGACCGCTTGGTGTATACCAAGTGAACCGGTCGACCGCTTGAAGACAAATTGTAGTTGAACCGGTCGACCGCTTGGTTTATCCGTTGTGAACCGGTCGACCGCTTAAAGACAAAATGTCTTTCGAGCCGAACCGGTCGACCGCTTGGGTTATCCGTTGTGAACCGGTCGACCGCTTGAAGACGAATTGTCTTTTGAACTGAACCGGTCGACCACTTTATTTGTCCGTTGTGAACCGGTCGACCGCTTGATATGACAGTTGCATTAAAACGGCTATAAACGGCTAGTTTCTTTTAGAAACTTATAAATAGGCCTCCTAATTGCAAAACTAGAGACACAGAACTTTCATATCTTATATTGAGGCAATTAGAGTGCAAAAACATCTTCATATCATCAATCTTCATTAATACTCATATTTGTGTTTAAATCTTCATATCTTAACACAAAGAGTATTTCTCATTCTCACTACACTTAAACACCTTCAAATATTCTAAGTGTTATCAAGTGAGATAAAGAGATCATAGATCTTCATTTGTAATATCTACACTATTAAGAGTGTATTGTTGTTTTACAAAAACAACCATTGTAATATTCTTGAGAGTTGAAGTATAAAACTCTTTGATATTGGTGAGGGAACATCACCAAGGAAAAATCTTGAAGAGGGTACATCTTCAAGTGGGAAGAAGGAAAATCTTGAAGAGGGCATATCTTCAAGTGGTGTAAAAGTCTTGGTGTGGATTCATCAAGCGAGATTTGTAATCTTGTTACTTGGACTAGTAAGAGAGTACAATACTCAAGTACGGATTTGTACTTGAATCGTGGACGTAGGCTTGCCGAACCACGTTAAAAACCGAGTTAGCAATCTCTCTCTCTTATCTCTTTACTTTAAAGTAATTGATTTTAGAATTGCTATAATTATTGTATTTACACCTAATTCCCCCCCTTAGGTGTATAGTTGCCTTAATCCTTGAATAACAATTGGTATCAGAGCTTAGTTCTCAATTATTAAGTTTGCTTAGACTTTGAGTAGAATGGCAACTACAAGTTACAATCTCCAAAATGAAGGTGCCTCAACATCTAGACCACCATTTTTTGATGGTAATGACTATGCATATTGGAAAGCTAGAATGACTATATCTTCAATTTATAAATTTTGATTTATGACTTTCTATTGAAAATGGACCTCATAGACCACTCAAAACCGAAAATGGTATTGAGATTCCCAAAAGCATGATAGAATATACAGACTTAGATAAAAGATTACTTTCTATGGATGCTAAAGCCATGAACACCTTATACTGTGCATTAAATAGAAGTGAATTTAATAGAATATCTTCGTGTAAAAATGCTAGGGATATATGGCATACTTTAGAAGTAACGCATGAAGGAACTAACCAAGTAAAAGAATCAAAAATTGATATGTTAGTTCATCAATATGAGTTATTTAAAATGTTACAAAATGAATCCATAACAAGCATGTTTACTCGTATGACTAGTATTACAAATAGTTTACATGCTCTTGGTAGAACTTACACAAATACAGAGATTGTAAGCAAGATTCTCAGATCTCTACCAAAAGCTTGGAAAGCTAAAGTGACAACAATACGAGAAGCAAAAGATCTCACAAAATTACCATTAGAGGAGCTCATCGGTTCTCTAATGACTCATGAGATCACTATGGAAAAACAAGATCAGGAAGAAAGGCCAAAGAAAAATTTGGCATTTAAAACTGTTGAAGACGAGGCCAATGATGAAGACAGTGACGATGATCTTGTGGAAGATGTAGCATTGATCACAAGACAGTTTCGAAACTTTCTTAGAAAAAAATGATAAGAGAAAGTTTTTGAACTACGTAAACAAAGGAGAATCTAGCAAAGAAACTCCTAAATGCTACAAATGCAACAAAGTGGGACATATCAAAACCGATTGTCCCTTCTTCAAATGAAAAGAAAAATCGCTTTCAAAAGAAAGCCTTGAAAGCAACATGGAGCGATGACTCTGACTCAAGCTTCAATGATGAAGAAGAACATGTGGCTAATATGTGCTTTATGGCAATTGAAAGCGAAAATGAGGTACAAACTTCGGACGAAGAATCCGACCCTTCTTATATTGAACTACCTGAACAACTTGAAAATTTGTATGTAGAATATAAGAAATTAGGTTCTAAATATAGTACTCTAAAAAGAAATCATATATGTTTAATTGAAGAAAAAGATTTATTCGAAAAGAAAGTATATGATTTAAATGACAAGAGTAGCAAGACCAATCAACTTGAAAAAGATAATAAATCATTAAAAGAGAAAGTTGATGAGTTGAATATAATTATCACAAAATTCACACAAGGCTCAAATTTTTTTGAGAAAATGCTTTCGAGCCAGAGAAGTGTATTTAACAAAGGAGGATTAGGTTATAAACCTAATAAAAATCAAAAATACCTAAAGAATTACTTTGTTAAAGCTAAAGAGTCTTATGATCCAAGTCACACATGCAATTACTGTAGAAAATTAGGTCATTTGATTTATGCATGTCCGATGAAGAAAAATAAAATTGTTGACATGATTTGGGTTCCAAAAGGAACCACCCCTAACCAAAAAGGACCCAAGAAGGTATGGGTACCAAAATCCTCATCTTGATTCTGTTTTGTAGGAACCAAGGGAACATGGGGAGTGGTTTTTGGATAGTGCTTGTTCAAGACACATGACCGGAGACGGCACCCTTTTTTCAAGCCTTACCAAAACTAAAGGAGAAAAAGTGACTTTTGGGGACAACTCAAAAGGAAAAATTGTTGGAATTGGCAATATTGGAGGTATGTCTTCAACCTCCATTGAAAATGTATTTCTTGTTGATAATCTTAAACATAACTTACTTAGTATAAGTCAATTATGTGACAAAGGATATAAAATCATTTTTGATCATACATGTTGCTTAATACTTGAAAATGATAAAATTATTTTTATCGGTAATAGAATTGGAAACATCTATAAGATCAAAATAGATACATGTATGAGTAATGAAAGTTGTCTTGTTGCTAATATAAATGATAGTTTTCTATGGCATAGAAGACTAGGTCACATAAGCATAAACATTCTTTCAAAATTGGCCAAAAATGATTTAGTTAAAGGTCTTCCTCATATTACATATGAAAAGGAAAAGTTATGTGACGCTTGCCAAATGGGTAAACAATTCAAAACATCTTTTAAAAGTAAGAATCACATATCAACCGAAAGACCTTTAGAATCACTTCACATAGATCTATTTGGACCAACTAGAACAAGAAGTTTAAGTGGTAATAGATATGTGTTTGTAATTGTTGATGACTTTACTAGATATACATGGGTTATATTTTTGAAATCAAAAGATGAAACAATTCATGAATTTATAAAGTTTTCAAAGAAAATCGAAAATGAGAAAGGATTTTCTATAATTAACATAAGGAGCGATCATGGTGGTGAATTCACAAGTGATTTATTTGAAACATTTTGTGAAGAAAAGGATACTACCACAACTTTTCAACTCCTAGAACTCCCCAACAAAATGGGGTTGTGGAAAGGAAAAATCGGTCTCTTCAAGAAATGGCAAGAACTATGATAAATGAATTTAACACCCCTAAATATTTTTGGACAGAAGCCGTAAGTACTTCTTGCTATGTTTTAAATCGTGTTACTTTGAGACCTGAGTTGAAAAAGACTCCTTATGAGCTTTGGAAAGGGAGGAAGCCCAACATCTCTTATTTTAAAGTCTTTGGTTCAAAATGCTTTATTCTAAACACTAAAGACAACCTTGATAAATTTGATTCAAAATCCGATGTTGGAATTTTTCTTGGATACTCCTCCTCTAGCAAAGCCTACAGAGTTTACAATAATAAAACACTTTGACTTTGTCTTGAGGAATCCATGCATGTCGTCTTTGAGGAAACTCAAAATGACAAAATTGTTGAGATTCTAGATGACTTAAATAAAAGTGTTCAAAATTTGAATCTTCATGATAAAAATCCAAATGAAACATCAAATGAAGATATAAACAAGGACCAACCAAGCTCAAGCAATCAACAAGAATTGGTAAGTAACTCCTTTAAGCCGCCAAAGGAGCTAAGGTATGTAAGTTCTCATCCACCGTAATTAATTATTGGTAATCCGCTCGAGGGAACTAAAACTAGAGCATCCCTTAGAAATATTAGTGGACATTATGCATTTGTTTCTCAAATAGAACCTAAAACCTTTCTTCAAGCTGAAAATGATGAAAATGGATTTTAGCCATGCAAGATGAGCTAAATCAGTTTGAGAGAAATGATGTTTGGGAACTAGTCCCTAGACCAAAAGTTTTATCAATAATCGGTACTAAATGGGTCTTTAGAAACAAAGTTGATGAACATGGGACTATTGTTAGAAACAAAGCAAGACTAGTTGCTAAAGGTTATAATCAAGAAGAAGGAATAGATTATGAAGAAACCTTTGCACCGGTAGCTAGACTTGAATCTATAAGAATGCTATTAGCCTATGCATGTCATGCAAATTTTATGCTCTTCCAAATGGATGTTAAAAGTGCATTTTTAAATGGCTTTATAATGGAAGAAGTATATGTTGAACAACCTCAAGGCTTTGAAAATTTTGAATTTCCTAATCATGTCTTTAAACTCAAAAAGGCCTTGTATGGTTTAAAACAAGCACTTAGGGCATGGTATGATAGATTAAAAACATTTCTTATTGAAAATGATTTTAACATTGGCAAAATTGACACCACCCTGTTTACAAAAAGAAAAGGAAAAGATATCCTTATTGTACAAATCTATGTTGATGATATAATTTTTGGTGCTACTAACGAATCTCTATGTAAGGAATTTGCAAAATGCATGCAAGAGGAATTTGAAATGAGCATGATGGGAGAATTAAATTTCTTCCTTGGATTGCAAATTAAGCAAACAAGAGATGACATCTTCATCAACCAAAGCAAGTACACCAAGGATCTTCTAAAAAGATTTGGGATGGAACATGTCAAAGATGCCGACACACCCATGGGAACATCTACTAAGCTTGATATGGACTGAAAAGGTAAAACCGTAGACATCACCAAATATCGAGGTATGATCGGTTCTCTTTATATTTAACCGCAAGTAGACCCGATATTATGTTTAGTGTATGTTTATGTGCACGATTTCAAGCATGTCCAAAAGAATCCCATGTTAGTGCAAGAAAAGAATTTTTCGTTACTTGCATGGTACAATTAATTTAGGGTTGTGGTATCCGAAGGAAGTGAATTGAGTTTATTCAGTTATTCTGATGCAGATTTTGCTGGTTGCAAAATAGATAGGAAAAGTACTAGTGGAACTTGTCACTTTCTAGGATCTTCACTAGTATCATGGGCAAGTAAGAAACAAAACTCAGTAGCCCTATCAACAACCGAGCGTAATATATTGCAGCGGGAGTTGTTGTGCACACGTATTATGGATGAAACAAACTTTGGAGGATTATAGACTTAAGTTTGAAAATACTCCGATTAAATGTGATAATACAAGTGCTATTTGCTTATCTAAAATCCTATTCAAGACTCTCAGTACAAAACACATAGAAGTAAGACATCACTTCTAAGGGATCACATTGAAAAGGGAGATATTGTACTTGAGTTTATAGGTACAGTAACATCAACTTGCAGATATTTTTACAAAACCCTTAGCCAAAGATCGCTTTATGAAATAAGAAGGAACCTAGGATTTATCCATGCAAATGATGTTTAATTTATGTATACATCAATGGTTCTAAGTTGGATTTATTTGATGTTAAAATGTATATACTTGGAGCATAAGAAAGTTGTTCAAAACAAATATTGGAGAATTTAGAAATTCTGGGATGAACCGATCGACCGGTTCATCAAGAGCAAGTCCAACCTAGAGACCTGGCTGAGACAGTAAAAACAGAGGATGGCTACTGGAATTTTTTGAATTTTGGAGGAAAATGGTTCTGAACATAATTTTTGGACATAAAGGGTACTTTTGAAGATTAAAGAATGATTTTAAAGTCAAAATGCAAAAATTCCCATTTTTGCATGTACCGGTCGATCGAGTACATGCATCCGGATCAACCGGTCGACCGGTTGAGCTGGAGGAACAAGAGCGTTCAGCTATCGCCTAAAATTTGCATTTTTAGCCCCTTGATTTCTTTGCCTTTTGGACATAATTTTTACATGAAAAGGCTACATTGTGAGTGGAAAGAACGTTTCAAAAGAGAAATTTGGAAAATTCTCAACTTGGGAGTCAACCGGTCGAACTTACTCCCAAGGCAACCGGTCAATCGGTTGCTCGATAGTATAAATACTATCTAGGGTTTCGAACACATTCAACGGACAAATCCGAAAACAATAACCCTAAATCCTCTCAAAACCACTCCAAATCAAAACACTCATAGCCTAATTAAAGTCAATGGCACCTCGTAGCGATTAAGAAGGACTGAATCAAGGAGTAAAAGAGCCAATGATCCGGCTTCCTCATCAGGTGATAATGTTCAAAGATTTTTGAGTAATTTCTCAAATAGAGCTATCATTGTAGAAAGAGGCTTAAGCAATGATCTATCTGCTTTAGGTATAGACACTTTATTTGCTGAAATGGGTTGGTACTCATTATATGAATATAGGAAACCTACATACCCTAAATTGATGAGAATGTTCTTTGCTAATATGAGGGTTAATGTAGAACCAAGAATAATGAGTACTCTTCAAGGACATCCCATTGAATTTAATTGTGATGAATTAGCTGAGATATTGGGTATATCTAATGATGGTCCAAGAGTGTTTGATATTAAAATAATTCCGACCATTGAAGGTTTTAATTATGATTATGCTGTTGCATTGCACACCGGAAATAATGGATTTGCTCCAGGTGCTAAAATAAAGAGTCAAGATCTTTTATTGAGACCTAGAATACTCCATAGAATTATTGCTCACAATATCTTGCCCAAAAAGGGGCATTATGATGAAGTTATATTTATGGAGTTATGCTTAATTGATTGTATGATTCAGCGAAGGCCAATAAACCTTCCATACATCTTGATTAGGAATATAATCTTAGCATATGATCAAAAACAAAAGGCTCTACCTTATGGTCAAGTGTTTACCACTATTTTTGAGCATTTTGAGATCTTGCTGACGGGTACAGATAAGAGACCGTACTCAAATAAGACGGAAATAAATAACACCACTCTAACTAGGATGAAATATGTGCTTAATGAGCATGGTGAGTGGATCCAAGGGCACCAAGAAGGTGCACATGCTGAGGAAGAGCATGAAGAGGAAGAGAATGCGGCTGAGGATCAAGGTGAAGATGAGTTCACACATTTATTTGAGTCACCACCTCCGGTTTCCTCCCTAGATGAGCCATCTGCGAGTGGCTGGTCACATAGGATAGAGAGTCGTCTCACGCTTATGGAGACAGATATACGATCCATGAGAGACTCTCACATAGAGATGCGGGCTGATATACAGGAGATGAAGGCGATGATGGCTTCACTTCTCTCACGGAACCCACCTCCTTTGTGATTTTATATCATGCATCTCATCTTATTTATGTTGTTATTTAGAAATATTGTATTTATGCTTTTCATTTTGGATATATGTACAATGATATTGAATATTATTTTTTTATCCACAATGTTTAACCTTCTTTTTGTTGATGCCAAAGGGGGAGAGAATATGAAAATATCAAATGCATCAATAATGGGGGAGTAAAATATGAGAATATAAAAAAAATTATATGCATATATTTAGGGGGAGAAAAATGAATTTCTCTTATAAATTGCATATGATATTTGTACTTAGATTAAATTGCTACAAATGTTCAATGTCTCCTATATATTGCATTATAATATTTAGGGGGAGACTCAATTTATTATCTAAGTTTTTTTTGTTTATTGTCATCATCAAAAAGGGGGAGATTGTTGACATATAATGTCACACTTATATGTTTTATATATTTTGATGATAACAATAAAAAGAAAATGGACTAATAATATGCTTGGATGAGATTAAGCGATAAACAGGTATTATACAAAGAATACATCAACAAGCATAATGGAGTACACGAAGAAATCATTCCAAGAAGTCCAAGATGCAAGCAAGTGAAGACAAAGAAGAAGTTTTCATTTTAGTGCTTTAATTATGTAAATCTCAAATGTCTAACTTGATAGCACAATTTAAAATGAACTCACACACTTCACATTGCATGCATTAAAAGGGTTTGATGATTAGAGGATTAAGTCATAATCAATCGGTTCAAAAATTCAGAAAAGATAATTTGTCACAATTGCCTTTCTGCATGAACCGGTCGACCGCTTGGTGTATACCAAGTGAACCGGTCGACCGCTTGAAGACAATTTGTCTTTCGAACTGTACCGGACGACCACTTGGTTTATCCGTTGTGAATCGGTCGACCGCTTAAAGACAAAATATCTTTCGAGCCGAACCGGTCGACCGCTAGGTTATCCGTTGTGAACCGGTCGACCGCTTGAAGATGAATTGTCATTTGAACTGAACCGGTCAACCACTTTATTTGTCCGTTGTGAACCGGTCGACCGCTTGATATGACAGTTGCATTAAAACGGCTATAAACGGCTAGTTTCTTTTAGAAACTTATAAATAGGCCTCCTAATTGCAAAACTAGAAAACACACAACTTTCATATCTTATATTGAGGCAATTAGAGTGCAAAAACATCTTCAAATCATCAATCCTCATTAATACTCATAATTGTGTTTAAATCTTCATATCTTAACACAAAGAGTATTTCTCATTCTCACTACACTTAAACACCTTCAAATATTCTAAGTGTTATCAAGTGAGAAAAAGAGATCATAGATCTTCATTTGTAATATCTACACTATTAAGAGTGTATTGTTGTTTTACAAAAACAACCATTGTAATATTCTTGAGAGTTGAAGTATAAAACTCTTTGATATTGGTGAGGGAACATCACCAAGGAAAAATCTTGAAGAGGGTACATCTTCAAGTGGGAAGAAGGAAAATCTTGAAGAGGGCATATCTTCAAGTGGTGTAAAAGTCTTGGTGTGGATTCATCAAGCGAGATTTGTAATCTTGTTACTTGGACTAGTAAGAGAGTACAATACTCAAGTACGACTTTGTACTTGAATCGTGGACGTAGGTTTGCCGAACCACGTTAAAATACGAAGTAGCAATCTCACTCTTTTATCTCTTTACTTTTCAGTAATTGATTTTAGTATTGCTATTATTATTGTATTTACACCTAATTCCCCCCCTTTAGGTGTATAGTTGCCTTAATCCTTGAATAACAATAGGTTGTATGGTCATTTCCTTAAAATTAAAAAAAAACAATATTTTAAATGAATTTATTTTGGTGTTTTTAAATCATTTTGATGTGCTGATGTCAAAAATGATTTTAAAAAATAAAAAAATATATCATTTTGATGTATTTCCAAATGAAAATTACTTTCAAAAATAACCGCAACAGCCCTTCCAAACAGACCCTTAGTAGACTCGCATGCATACAAAAGGCACAGAGAAAAGTGTCAAAAAGTTAAAATTGCGACCTGTCTTTTTGGGCACCCGATATCAATTACCGAGGCGATTTCCTCAACCATCATGGCTTTTTATATTTTTAATAAAGTAAATGTTGTCACTCAATTATTTTTATGAATTTTAAAATTAATAATCATGTAATTTTTTATTATATTGACAATTATAAAACTCAAACATGAGATTAGAGGAGAGTAAACCTTCAAACTCTTACCACCGAATCACCTACTTAATAATTACATTAATAGCTTTCTTGGTTATTTGGGTTCTCGTAAATTTATTGAACCTAAATTGGTATGTTATCCCATTAAAAAAATTAATTACGGCTTGAGTGGATTAAGTTTGTTAATCTAAATAGACATTGTTTTATGATTTTTTTTTAAAATCAAATTTAATTTTAACCAAATTATGACTAAATTAATCAAGTTATAAATTAACCTATTAGATTAATCTATCATATCAAATTAATTTTTATCCATTTTAATTTTAAATATGATAGGAGAAAAATAAAAAATCACCCGATATAAGTTAAATAATATTACTTTTCAGCTTCAAACATGGCAGCAGTGTTTTTTTTTCTATTGAATTGGTGAAGAGTATTTATTTACTCTAAGCAAATATATTTTTAGTATTTTAATCTGGTGATGTAGAAAATAAATAAAAAATCCAATATAAAATTATTTTAATATATTTTCATACAAAAAGTATTTTAAAAAAACCATCGTGTATCACAATTATTAAACTAGCCTCAAATGTTCTTTACATGTTTTTTATTTGTTTATTCTCTCGTCGTTCCCTAAAAAGACTTTGTTTGACTTTTCTAAATTCAATCTGTGGATGAGTGATATTAGGTGATGGGTCAACGTAAAGAAAGTGAATTAGTCATGGCTAGAACTCGATGTTTACCAGCAAGTGTATGACAGAGCATTTTTCATCACAGAACCTGGTTCATCGATCTATTTATATGTATTGTCTTACGTTTTTACGATATTAACGAAAAATAATCGATACTGACCGTCATTAAAAACGATGTGACTTTAAAACCAAGCTTGGTCGTAATCCAAAGTGATGGGTTGTCAATCACAGCAGAAGCAATTTAATAAACACACGACCACCTGATTAGGTGGTGATATCGCCGCCCAAGATAGTTTTCAACCTCTCCGGCCTCCACTGTTCACCCCTGGCTCCCGGCGAAAAAGTGGTTGCATGGCTCCTCGCGGGTATGATTACTGGTTTTGTTGCTGTGAGACCAGACCATAAACCCCCCTGGTCCATGGTCCTAGGGTTTGTTGCTCGGGATGGCTCGACCCTGTGACTTCCCAGCTTTGATTTATGTGGACAATGCTTACATGCAACCAAATCTTGGCAGTAAAGAGCTGTTGTCTTGTCATGATTGTTCAAGCCTTCTAAGCTTGCTCTATCGCCTACCAATTAAAACGACATCATTCTCAATCTCTGTATAATACCTGTATAATACAGGTACAGGTAAAAAGAAATACTAATAATTGTGTAATTAGTTAATTTAATTTAATAACAAAAAAAAATTCATGGTAAGAATACGTGGAACCGAAGTACTAAAAAAGGCAACAAAGCACGTGACCACTTAGATTTATCCTTAAATTAATAAATCGTATGTTAAGAACTCTTGTATTGTACTGTCTTAAAAAAATGGAAGTAAGACAAATAAAGAAAAAATAATTAGAAAATATAAAAAGAAAAAGAAAAAGGGAAATATCCATCGAAGGGAAATGACCGAGAAAGTAAAGAGAGAACATTTTATGAATTTTTGGTGGTGATGAGAAGGAAGGACGGGAAGAAGCAAGTCCAAGCAGCTCTGCAACGACAGCCTAAAAGAAATTACGGTTATTATTAGTAGTGGTGGTGGTGGTAGTATTTCTAAATTTCAAGTGCTGGAAAAAATTTGAAGGAAAGCGACGCGCGATCTGGCAGTGAATTACCTGGAGCATAAATTGCGTTTAGATCCAGAGAAGAAGCGTTTTTGGCGTCGTAAATTGGCATTTAATCTTGGAATTCGAGATCTTCTTTGAAGACATTGTGACTTGAATATACATAAGTATATATTTGGTTTCTGGTGAGTGAAGCTGCTGCTGCTACTTTGCTCAGTTTGCTCCACCTCAGTGACTTGAAACGGTGAGTCTTTGCTTCTTTCTTCGGTGGAAGGGTGTTAGAAGTCGAGGGTGAGTTGAATTGGGTTTTTTTGAGTGTGATAGAATAGTACTGGTGTGTTGGGATCATGATGGAAAGAAATCTAGGGTTCAGAAATTGTACTTCGAGATGAAGGATTCTGTTTGATTCTTGTTGTCATATGGTTGTTGAGCTAATTCGTTTTGAATGCTGCATTTTCTTTTATTAATGTGATGGTATATGCTATGCAGTGGTGTTTGTTTCCGAGGATCGGGTGTTAAATTTGCATGCGTGGGGATTGATTGGCTTTGTCTCGGGTTGCTGTAAGTGGTGTTTGTTGGGAGCTTGAAAGGGATGGAAGCTTGAATCGAAACATCATTTGCGGGAAGGAAGGGTGTTTTGGCTGGTTCATTTGTTTGGTTCTACGTTGGATGTTGGTTTATGGGAAACTTGGTATCGAGGAGAGGCTGGACTGATTAGCTTGAAAATTTATTTGTAAGATGCCTCCTTCTCCGGGATTGAGATATTCTCCTGGGAGAGAGCCAAGAGCTGACAATCATAAGCGAGGGCGTAGCCTTGAAGGTGGATTGCTCCTCAAAGAGAAAGATGATGATCTTGCTTTGTTCAATGAAATGCAGTCTAGAGAAAGGGAGAGTTTCTTGCTTCAGTCAGCTGATGACTTTGAAGACACCTTCTGTAATTTTCTGTCGTAGCTCTGTTCTTTCATTTGGTTCATTGTGCTATCCTTGACCAAATATAATTGTTTCTTCTGGTTAATCATGTTGCTTTCTTTGTGATTGAATTAAATATTTTTACGCAGCTTCGAAGTTGAGATACTTCTCGGGCTTCAAACTCGAAGTTGCAATCCCTGTTCGAGGAGAGAGTAGTGAACTTCTTAATATAGACGGGGAGAAGAATGACTATGACTGGTGGGTTATGGTTTCCTATTTGGAAACATTTTACTACTCCTTCCTAATTTTTTGTTTCTCTTGCAAACAGAAGGAAACTTTCTTAACGGGTCTAGTTTCTAAATTTACTAGTTACTAGTGCCATTGATTGAATTGTTAAATTTGTAGAGACAAGCTGAAAAACAATAATTTTATAGGAATTGTTTCACATTTTCTCTTTTGCATCTTGCCTTAAAGCTGTTAAGAGTGCTCTAAGCTGTTTTTGGTTTTGATGAATTGCCTGGTCGTAATAATTTTGTAGGTTATTAACTCCACCTGACACCCCACTTTTTCCTTCTTTGGATGATGAGCAACCACCAGTTAATGTTGCATCCAGGGGCAGACCACGAAGTCAACCCGTTTCCATACCAAGATCTTCAACAGTAAGTCATTGACTGCTTTGATGGAATACAGTTTATTTATTTTACTACCCTTTGTGGTTTGGATAAAGAATACATTTCTATCCATTCTCAATTGCCTGTAAGTGAGATATGTGAATCCGTATATAGATGGAGAAGAGTCACAGGAGCAGTAGGGGCAGTGCAAGTCCAAATCGCTCAAGCCCTTCCCTGGGTTCTGGTAACAGCACATTTCAGTCAAATGGAAGGCCATCATCAGCACCTCATTCTAGTCCAACTCGCAGTCAACAGTCTGCCACTTCATCACGTAGGCCATCTCCTCCTCCAAGTAAAGCTTCAACATCTGCTCCTAGGTCTTCAACTCCAAGGAGAATGAGCACAGGATCAGGGGCAAGGGGAACATCGCCTGTAAGAACAAGTAGAGGGAACTCTGCCTCGCCAAAAATAAGGGCATGGCAGTCAAATATCCCTGGTTTGTCCTCTGAAGCACCACCAAATCTTCGCACTTCTCTAGCTGATCGGCCAGCGTCATATGTAAGGGGTTCCTCTCCAGCATCCAAAAATAGTAAGGACTCAGGCTCAAAATTCAGCAGGCGATCTGTGTCTCCAGCCTCTAGAAGTGTTAGTTCATCACACGGTCATGATAGAGACCGAATTAGCTCACAGAGCAAAGGTTCTGTGGCATCATCTGGTGATGATGATGTGGACTCTCTACAATCCATTCATGTGGGTAGCTTGGACCGCTTAGCTTTGAAGAGAATTGGTGGATTTCCTAATAATAGAGCTCCTGCATTCTCCAAGAACTCAAGTAGAGTATTTTCCCCATGTTCTGCTCCAAAAAGATCCTTCGACTCTGCTATTCGTCAAATGGTATCTCGATGTCTCTTTCACTTAATCACATCCTTTTATGTTAAATATTTACCAGTGATATTTTTTGTGAATGTCCCTACAATAGTCACTCAACATGCATGACTCTTGATGGTGTGATATTGATCATTTAATTTGTAGTAAAACTCGCTTGAAAAATAATTAGTTCATTTGCTTGTGGTCCCTTTCTTCTCTTTTCACAAAAGAAGGGAATTTTATTCGGAAGTGAATCATTTGCTTGTGTAAGTGCAGTGCACATAGCTTGACATGATTCTCAGAAAATCACATGCCATTGCGATCTGGGTAAAATTAAATTTGCCTTCTCTAGAGTTAGGTTATACACAAAGATCTCTGCTGTATTTCAGACACTAAGATGAGCTTCCATGTTCCAAAAAAGTAAAATATTGACAATTTTGATAGCTCTTATCACCATAAATCCTTTTATTAATTGTTCATGATGCCAAACTCAAAAATCTCCTCAGATATATAATATTTTAAATTTTCATGAACATTCTATGACCTATCTCAACAACTGAAATTTGTAAGATTGTTTCCAGTAACAAACCCTGCCATCAAGAATTAACCCATTTCTAATGCCTAAAATTATGTTGTATGCCATCATAATCCCTAAGAACATGTGGGTTTTCAGCCAATCCTATAGGAGGTCAACATTCTGCATGCATCATCTCTCCCCCCTCAACAAAACAAAAGGTGAAATGAGAACAAATTTTGAAGTGATGTTGAATAAAATGGATCTTTTATAATGTTATCCAAGTGAAAAGAAAAAAAAACTGCTAAATTGAGATAACAAAATAGTATCATGTCCTTTTTTACCATGGTAGTTTGGCAAAGCATTTCTTCATTTTTTTAATATTTGGTTACCACACCCAGTACAGCAAGAATGTTCTCTGTATCTGGTGGTCAGCTTCTGCGCAGCTCTGAAATAAATTCTTCGTGATAAAATGGCATGCATTTATTGTTTGTATACTCTGAGCATACATGCTTCAAATTGCAGATTTGGAGTCAATTGTAATTATGCATTTTCAAGTTTGAAATGGTCCTATCAACTTGTTTATTAATTAAAACCATGTAATTAGTTGAAACGTTTTTGGTGTGATCGTGCTTTCACATTATTACTAGAATAATTAAGGTATAAAGTGTCCGGTTTGATGAATGAGAAAAAGTTTAACAATGACGATAGATTGATGAGTTCATATAATAGTTAAATCATTAGTTAATGTATTTTATGAATTGAATTATATGTGTTAAAGTGGTGTATTCAGCCAGTTTAATTATGGAATTTTCCTAGAAACACTAAGTAGTTCATAGCTCCTGAGAAAATATCCAGGCGTGCTTACTTTTACTCTCCTCTGTTGTGCATTCATAGTATTTTTAGAGGTTTGGTGCATCGACCCTTTATTTCATCAATCTTTTTGTGTAGGATCATCGGAAAAGTCCTCAGAACATGTTCAGACCACTTTTATCTAGTGTCCCCAGCACTACCATATATAGTGGAAAAGCAAGTTCTGAACATAGTTCTTTGACGTTGAGAAACTCTTCTGTTACACCCAGCATTAATGCGAGTTCTGATCAAGTTACCTGTGCTGCACCTGATACCGAGGGAAGTTGCCGCCACCAGGATGATATGGCAACTGAAAGTGGCAAGGTACCATATCCTGATGCTCTGGAAGAGGATTTTGCCTTTGATAAGGCAGATGCATTAAATAAGGATGTCAGGCATCATGCAGATGATAGTCTTCATTCTCAGCTGCATGACTTTGACAGAGACACCACAACTGAACATGAGCCTGGTGACTCGGAGGAGTTCAGACACCATGACATTGAAATCAGTTCTGCTTCTGACACTCTTTGTGTCAAGGCTGATTTTTCAGAAGTTGATAGTCTAGAAAGCACAAAAGTTTGTTCTATATGTGGTTGCAGGTATCATGTTATTGAAACCCTGGAAAAGGATGTAGATTTTTGTCCTGATTGCTGTAGGGAAGAGAATCTTGTGGGTGCTGCGATTCCAGACACATTAATAGTAGCCGATGAGAGCCTCCCAGTGCCGTCTATCAAGATTTCCAAAGAATACAAGCAATCTGATGAACAAGATACCAGGCATGAATTACAGCCACAAGTTAATGATATGGAATCGCAATTTGTTGATATGGTTGATGCAAGGGTTTCCAGGCATGAAGACAGAGTTAAGCAAAGTGAGACTTCACACCATGGGCAAAAGAGATTTTATTCCCAAGAAAGTTCTCTTACTATGTCTTTGATGGAGGGAAGTGAACATAGTACCACAGGCCATCGTGAAACAGGACAGCCACCTGCTGGTTATAGCCTTCCTTGTGGAGATGCTGGAGATCATCAAGTGCCGCACTCAAATATCTATCCAAGTTTGAGGGCTGGTGTTTCAGAAGGTGCTGGCATTTCTGTATTACTCAAGAGGTCTATCAGCAGCAAGGGGCCTGTTGTTCAAGGCAGGACTTTAGTTGCTTCTACCATAACTTATGATGATTTGTCTTATGCAAGAGACTGTGCAAACAGTTTGAGAAGCTCCATTGGGTATGGCAGTACATCTGCATCATCCTCCATTGATTTCAGCTCTGGCAGACACTCGGAAACACGTGTTCAAAGACAGTTAAGTGGCAGGAAATCTGACTTGGAGAACCACAGATATGACATAAACTCAAGACCTCAAAGCACCTCGTCATCTTTTTCAGGAACTTTAAGTGATGGTCACCAAACTCTAGGTCTTGCAACAAACACACACGAAGAAAATGTTGAGGTTTCTGGTGGCAATATGAAATATGACAGGTTGGAGGAAACTTCTCTAGCTTCTCAAAGGATATTGCTGGCTTCAGAAAATAAAGAACTGGATGTTTCCCGTATATTATTTACTGGTGCAGAGGTTCCTGAAGAAGATTTGTTTAAGCAAAATGACAGTAGTAGGAAAACTGACATCTCTTCCTCGGATATGCCGCATCATACAGTTGGCATTCATCTGGAGGAGAATTCGGTAGTATCATATGAAAACAGAGAAGATATGTCAAACAATGCAGGGGATGTCTCAGGTGTAATAGCATCAGCTATTCCTCTAGAGCATTCTGTTGAAGGCAGACATAACATGCTGAATACTAGTCTTGACAAACTGGATGTTACTACTCATAGTCGTTTAGTTTCAATATCAGAAATAGAAGTTGAGAGCAATTGTTGTGGTACTGGGTCAGAGAATGATGAT
The DNA here is from genome assembly GCA_032356905.1 of Salix exigua. NCBI lineage: Eukaryota > Viridiplantae > Streptophyta > Magnoliopsida > Malpighiales > Salicaceae > Salix > Salix exigua. Next base: position 9,895,117 of record CM063595.1, on the reverse strand, counting down.
ATATCGACAAACTCAAGGAGCACCATAAATGAAGTTCAGGATCACCCAGTTCCAGCACCTTCAGATAAGGAAACAACTGCTTCTGTTTTGGAACACGACATGCCAGATCATGCAGATGGCATATTAGGTATGTTTAATCCTGTGCTGTGATTCATGTTGATCACGTATCTGTTTGTAGGTTTGAACACAGTTGACTGGAACATTCTTCTGATTGATGGAGTTGAGACATTTTTTATTTGCCTTGACAGTTTGCTCTAAACATTTTATGCTAAATGGTTTGTTTTCTGGTGAGAATACGAGCCATGTTCTGCAGTTGGTAAAGTTAAACATTAATGCAATGGTAGTTGCCATTCCTATGTATACAAAATGATTTCCCAGTTTCCACATGCTTTCTACATATTCTAATCTAACGTCAGCTTTGAGATGGGACGAGTACGTTTTGATTGGATTCTCTAACGAGTTTTTTAACTTTTGACAGAGGAGTCAACCATAATGGTCAACTGTCAAGGAGGGAGAAAGGCAAGAAGCCTATCCCTTGAAGAAGTAACTGATGCAACACTTTTCTGTAGCTCCATTGTTCATGATCTGGCCTACCAGGCTGCAACTATAGCCATCGAAAAGGAAAGTTCAGAACCAATGGAAGGTTCTCGGCCAACAGTTACAATTCTTGGAAAGTCCGCCGCTGACATAGAGGATCCACGGGGAAGACCTGCTGGAAAACGAACTTCAAAATCCCAAAAAGTCAGGCAGAGGCGGGCAGAAACAGATGTCAAACACTCTGCCAACAAGACTGAGAACGATGAGAATCGCAATGAATCTATGGTGCATAATGTTGGGCTTCCCAGCGAGATGGACAGCATGAAGCCTCCGAAGCTGGAATCCAAGTGCAATTGCACAATAATGTGAGTCTTTCATTCACACTTTGTTACCTTTTCCAGCAGTATGAAGAGATGACAAGTGATTGTATGCTAATAGTTTATTGTGTTCGAAATGCTGCATGGACTCCTGCTAATTCTTTTATGTCGATTCCAATTTATCTGTAAGAAGCACCACGTTGCGTTGGTGACATAATTGTAAAGGTTTTCATTAGGCTGATATATCAGTTAGGCAGCGGAGATCTGTGTTTGCCCTGCTCCAGGTGCCATATTCTTGTTAGTTATAATTCAAGCGCTTCGGTAGAGAAAAGTGTGAATGAAACCCTAATTTCTCTTATTTGTCCCAATTGTTCAAAAAATAGCATGATTCTGCTCAATTGCTCAGAATATAAAATGTGACTGCAACATAAGGTGATCCACGAGAGGATTCAGTGTTTGTTTGGAAGTGTGGTTGTTGTTGTTGTTGTTGAAAGTGATGTTCATTTATAAATGTATTAAAATGATGTTTTTTCTATAAAAAAAATATCTTTGATATAAGTACATGAAAATGATTTAAAATTACTAAAAAAATAATTTAAAATAAAAGGTAAAAATAAATTTTTAAAACACAGTGTTAAACACACTTGTAATTTCATCACGAACTATAAATTCAAGTAGTTTGATAAGAGAATAAAAACAAGTGTCTAAGTTATTTGAATTATTAATTATATTTTATTATTATAATTATTAAATATTTAAAAAACAATATATATATATATATATATATATATATATATATATATATATATATATATTTTAAAGTAATTTCACAAGTTGAAAGCAATATGAAAAACTTGGTAACCAAGCACTCGAAACTGTTTTTCATTAACCTCAAACTCAACCACAGTTTAACCAAACACTTTAAAAATTATTTTGAACCGCAACTAAAGTGCTTTTTATGAAATTATATTTTTAAAACTTCAATCACAAAAGCAAAAGCAATATCAAACACACTCTTATAAAAAGAAAAGTTTTCATGAAAAACACTTTTATCTACGGTTCATAATAATTTTCAAGTGTTTGGTTAAAACTGTGGTTGAGTTTGAGATTAATAAAAAATAATTTTATGTGTCTGGTTACCAAGTTTTTAATATTGCTCTCAACTTGTAAAATTATTTTCAATAGCCCCCCACACACACACACACTGTAAACACCCAAGAAAAAAAAAAGAACAAAACGGTTCATGAATAAATTACAAGAAGAGAGAGAGTAGAGATTTTTTTATTCCTTCCCATCATCTCCACTTCCTCATTTTTTTTCTTCCCAGCTAGCCGAACCTCACCTCACCTCTTCCCAGATGAAATCTCCTCTCTTCCTTTCCAACCGAACCACTCTCCTCTCTTCCTTTCTTAATCGAACCTTTCTCTTCTTTTTCCTTTTCCACCGAACCCTCTCTTCCTTTCCCTTCTCAACAGACCATCACCACCTTTTCTCTTCCTCACAGCCGAATCTTAAATCAAATTAAGGGAGAGGAGTTGGTGAATGTGGAGAAAGGTGGACTTTTGCCGAGAGGAAGAAAAAGAGAAGAAGTAGGGAGTAGAGCAAACAAGAGAAATAGAGGAAAAGTTTCAAATCTTTCAAAAAAATTGTGAGATACGAGAGGTAAGAGTAATGAAATCCTCTTCCTTTCTCCTCTTAGGATATGAAACAAAAATGGAAAAGAGAACCCTAGGAAAATTAACCTAATATTCAAGCTAGATGTAAAGTAAACAAATGAAAAATAAATGTGTATTTTATTGGAATTTTGTTGGTGGATTATGGGCTGAAATTTATGGTTACAATGGGTAATTTTGTTGGAATTTTATTGATAGATTATGTGCTGAAATTTTGGGATTTAATGTGTATTTTATTGGAACTTTATTGGTGGATTATGAGCTACAATTTATGGTTACAATGTGTAATTTTGTTGGAATTTTATTGATAGATTATGTACTGAAATTTTGGGATTTAATGTGTATTTTATTGGAACTTTGTTGGTGGATTATGAGTTGAAATTTATGATTACAATGGGTAATTTTATTGATGGATTATGTGTTAAAATTTATGGGTTCAATGTGTGTTTCTTGTTGAGATTTTGTTGATAGATTTGTGATGAAAATAAATGCATAATTTTGTTGAGAATTTTATGCATGTTTCAGCTAAGATTGTTGAAATAAGTATGGTGACGAATGTGAAATTAGAAATAGATATATACTGATTTTTTGTGGACATTGACGTCGCAGGCGGTGCAGTGGGGATTGAACCATCGTCCAGACAAGAACAACCCCGAAATAAAGCAGGTAGGTGATTTACACCTCTCCTTTTATTTGACAAGTAATAGATATTTGAAATAGAATATTATACGAATACAATGGTGTAGATATTAGTGTTGAATGCTTAAATGCAAATAACGATTGATTAGCTTCGGCTAATGGCATCCGAAAGGATGACCGGGATAAACGATTGATTAGCTTCGGCTAATGGCATCCGAAAGGATGGCCGGGATAAACGATTGATTAGCTTCGGCTAATGGCATCTGAAAGGATGGCCGGAACAAAAGAATAGTAGACCTCAGATATGAGTGTCTTATATGAATATTCGGAGTAATGATATTTGTTACTTGAAAATGAGAAATGAAGTTCTTATATTTCTATAATCGAATTGCTTTATGTATATGCAGAAGTTTCAACTTGCCAGCGTAACTCTTAATCGATAGGTCATTTGGTCAAAATTATTTTAATATTATATTTAAGTAATTGCATTTTATTAAATACTTGTATTGTTGCAGGAACGTCACAGCCACGTGGGGGCTAGGGAATCTAATAAAAAGGGAACCTACTTTTGTAAAGAACCGTGTAGATTGCATGCTAATTTAGGATGTGTTTGAATTGTAGCAATGTACTGAATGTTTAATTTGTTATCAGACCCTTTTGTGAACTCTTTTAAATGCCACTAGTAGATTAAGAACGTAAGACAATATCCATGTATGAATATTTCTAAACTAAATCTTTAGTTGTGAAAACTGTAGTATTGTACGTTTATGAGAACTTTATTTTATTTAATGGAATGTTTATTGAATGGGTTACATTTTTCCGAGGTGAATGGTTACGGATCGTTATGTAACGACATTGAGAAAAAAAAATTCTCGGGTTTTTATAGACGCGCGCGCGCGCGCACCCACCCACCCACCAACCCCCCCCCCCCCCCCACACACACACATATATATATATATATTGTATTAATAATCATAATTTCATAATGTAATGAATAATTTAAGCAAATTGGACATTTCTTTTTATTCTCCCATCAAACTATTTGTAGTTCCATCACGAACTAAATCCATACGTGAAGGCCTCTGCGATCCTAACTATTTGATCAAGGAACATCTGAAATAAAATTAGGATTGCAAGTCAAAAATTATATTGTGATATCTTTTAATATATTTATTTATATTTTAATTAAGTTTTTAGATTTCTAAATTATTTTAATATTAAAAAAGAAATATAAAGACCCCCCCCCCCCCACTTCTTCATACATGCTTAACGGTAACATTGTCGTGCAAGGGAGTAATTCATTTCAACCTGATAAGCACTTTTGATCGGGAGTAATTCATTTCAACCCGAGAAGTACTTTTGATCAATTGGTGTTTTATTGATTTGTAAAGGTGGGACCCACCAAAAATTATCTTCTTTTTTTCATTTACCAAAGACCAAAACACAAATTTATTTTGAAATTCTAATCCCGCCACACTACCAAACACCTTCTAAATATCGTCTCAAACTCGGTGATTCCAGCACTTCTCTCGGGGTTTTTTGTTATTTTTTTAAATAAAAATTATTTTGAATTGACATGAGTAAACTCGTTATCAACTCAACTAATTACTATTACTATAAAAGACATGGGGTTTTTATTGTGCACCCACGCACTGTGCACACAGACACAGTGCACTATGGATTGCAACAATAGTTTTTTTTTTGCTTACATTTTTTTGCTCTTTTTTTTGGTTTTTATTTTATGATTAGCTCCTCTTTTTTTTTCGTTTGTTCTTTTTTTTTTTTGCTTTTTTTTCCTAATTATTCTTTTTCTTTTTTTTCCTCCGTTTTTTGCTTCTTCTTTTTTTCCTTTTTTTTTGTATTTTTTACTTATTATATTTTTTTTCATTTTTTCTTATTATATATATTTTTCTTTTTCTACTTATATATTTTTTTGGTTTTTTGTTTTTTAATAATCGGGGTGTCCGAGCTCGCTTAAATGCACCACGATTAATCTCCATATCCAAATTTTTTTGATAACCAAGGTGTCCAGGCCAACTTATGCATACCACGACAATCCCTGGACCCATATTTTTTTTTCCGAAAATGCTCTCCTGTTGGTACATTATTTTTCTTTTTTATACTTTTTTTATTCACTTATACATTTTTTTGGTAACCATGGTCTCTCAGCGAGCTTAAGCTCCCTTTTTTCACTTATACATTTTTTTCACTTATATATTTTTTTAATAACCACGATCTCCGGGCCAGTTCAAGTGCACCACCACTACTCCTCGGACCAAATCTGTTTTTTTATAATCGGGTGTCTAGGCTAGCGTGGACACACCATTACTAATCTCCGAACTAATTTATTATTATTTTTTATTTTTATTTCCTTATACGTTTTTTTGTTCACTTTTATTTTTATTTGTTCTTTGGATTAGATGATTTTTATAATTTTATTATTTGCGCAATAATAATGATAATTTTAGTGATTATTTTTTTTATAAAAATCTTTTGATTTTTTTTAAAGATTTTCTTAAAATTTTAATTTATATCGGTGATCATTTTAAAAGTAATATTACTCTATTTTTCCCTTCATTCATTTTTTTTTTCTGTTTCTTTATTTGTTCTTTAAATTATATTATTTTTATGATTTTATTATTTATGCAATAATAATGATAATTTTAGTTATTGTTTTTTTATAAAAAAATCTTTTGCTTTTTTTTATTTTTCATGGCAATTTAATTATTTTAATTGTTTTGGCAGTAATGTTAGTAATAATTTTAGCTTTAATAACAATGATAATGGCAATAATGTCAGTATGAATTTTCAATCTATGTTTTCGTCTTTTTGTTGATAGAAAATTAACAACTTCTTTTTTTATTTGATTATTGTAGATATTTTCACAATTTATATTTTATTTTTGTTTGATTTAAATTGAATTATAAAATGAACTAATCTTAATACAGTGAACTTAATAATTCAGATATCCGAGTTTTCTTACTTTTTTAATGATGATGATAAATTTATGCTGGTTATTTCGTTTGAAACTACTAAACAGACAAATTTATATCGATTTTAAATTCATATATTTTATAGAAAACTTGCACTTGACATGAATTCTGCACAGATTTATTATTTTAGCTAAATTTATATTATAATAAAAAAATACACACAATTAATATTTTTTACATTGAAAAAAATATTGTGTCATCCGCGGCAAAGCGCGGGGGCTTTGTCTAGTAATATATATCATACGTTGAATCAGGTTTCATGACTATGCCTTTTGCTAACCGTATAACAAATCTTTTCTTTTAAAATTTAGAATTTATTGCAAACTCTTATATTAAAATATTTAGAAAGTAGAGGTGTTTAAGATGTTTTTAAAGTATTTTTTAAAAAAAAATCATAAAAAAAATGTTTTTTAAGTTATTTTAATATTAACACATAAAAATAATATTAATTGCTACCTTAAATCAACCTCTCGTTTTTTCCTCGCGTTTTGTGTCTGTTTGGCCAAGCAGTTGAAACGTCGTTGGGTCAAATTTTGAAAAAACAAAATTCATTTTAAATGAATTTTTTTCGTGTTTTTAGATCATTTTGATATGTTGATGTAAAAAATAATTTTTAAAAAATAAAAAATATCATTTTGATGTATTTCTAAATAAAAAAACACTTTCAAAAACAACCGCAACCGACCTCCCAAACATGCCCTTTGACTGGTATGGTAACTGAAGCTTCAATTCCTTCGCTTTCTAATTTTTTGTCTGCTCTTTCAAGAGAAATCTCCAAATCTTTGATGCAAACTTGTCGCCGTTTCGGATTAAATCGAGGGATACGGTTCAATATTTGATACCTCGGTGTGAATCTTGAAATTTCATTTGTATTATCTATTGCTCGAATGTGATCTTGTTGACGCAATTAATTGGCATTGCGGTTTCGGTATCTTAAATGGTTTGATTTAGACTCTATTTTTCGATCTAAAAATAATTCAATGGTAAATGTTTTGATATAAAATATTCTAAATATATCAAGAGATTTCTCTTGAAGTTTCATCTCAATCTAACGGTCGGATTAAGAAATATGATTGATATTATAAAATTATTTATTATTTAAAAAAAACACTATTTGACCGAAACAGAACGGGCGGAACAATTCCGGAATGTTTTTGCCGGTATTTGGCTGAAAAATCCGGAATGGACAGGAATTTAAATCAAGATAAAAAACAATACTGTTTTGTCTCGTTTTATTAACTAGTACAAAACGTTTCGACTGAAACAAAACGAAACTAACAACACTGCTTAAAAGTTAAAATGCAGCAAAATATTCTACCATTGAAGCCGTGTATTCCTTCTAGTGGTAGCATTGCAGCATCTGATGTAAGTGTCGCCTGTTGAATACACATCCATTATTTTACCAATTTATAATTCTTGGTTAGGAATTAGATCTCTTTTGATGAGCAGGGTGTCTGGGTCAGGTTACGTGCATCTCGACTATTCCTTGGATCCACTGAACATCTTGCAAACCTAGTGAGCATGTAAGACACCGCAGGGGTGACAGGTGTACCGCGCAGGGATGGACTCAGGAGAACATGAAGAGAGGAACCCTCCAACCCCACTTCCACTCCCACTAGAACTAGAACTATGTTAGAAAAAAAGAGATACCCCCAACAACTACTAAGCCACGACTCTGCTGGTGGAATTAGACTTGTATGTATCGACGTGGTTGCATCAGAAATAACAAGTATCATAGTAAATTATTTGATAATGGGCAGCTATGCTTCAAATACGGTGCAACGGATACAAATACGGTGCAACGGATACGATGGCTAGGAATTAGAGAGGAGAAAGAAATTAGTTAGGAGTAGGAATAGGCTTTGGGCTTTCCTTAGCTCTCTCTTTTCAATTAAATTGCCCAAAATCTGAACAAGTCTTGATTATGAGGAAGCCGAAGAAGAAAAATTGGTCTTTCTTGGTGTCAGATTTATCAATTTGTCATGCAGAGTGCACTGCAGATTTTTGCCCTCGATAATTCAGGGGCATGAGCATGACAAGCAGTTCTCTGAACTTCTGAGTTGTCCCTGTTGCTTTTATCTGTCCTAAGACTCGTGTTTCAGTCTGAAAAGGGACTGAAATAAATTTACAAACTTTCCTCCAAAAATGGAAAATATTCATGTTTAGAATAGTGTTTTATTACATATGAATTCCTACAAATACTAGCAGAGTAGGCACAAATCTAGAGGAGGCATATATGTGAGCTTTTGGGGAGGCATATATATGAACAAATTCTGCATACAACCAATGTCTCTTCAATTGCTCAAAAAGATCTTTCCATAAAGAAGTGGAGATCACAATATAGTTTTCCAACCAATGAGAAATATACTCAGCACCAGTGTAATTGTAGTTTCAAGTGGAGGACTTCGTCCCACATGCACAGAAATCCCATGTCTTGTAAGCATGTTTCTTATATATTGACCTTCAATATTGCAGAGAAAACCCTTTTCATCTCTAAAATGGGGTCGTCATCAATACTTGACTTCGCACGCCAAGCAATATGTTCATCAGGCCTAACTAAAATTGCTCCTTTGTCAGTCATCTGACACATGCTCCACCATGAAAATGAATTTGACGATTTCTTAGCTTCTGCAACATCTATATAGTTCTCCCATGGCGCAAGTGCTGTCTTACTTCTCGTTTCGGCTCCTTTAACGGTATCCATAGGCCACAGTATACAAACCTTAACAGAAACTTTGAATTCCTCAGCCACCTTCAGGGCAGCAACGGCAAGATGGTAGGATTTTTCAAGTGGTGCTATGAAGAGGAGAAACTCAACCTTGTCCCCAGGCAAAAGATCAAGTGTGGAAATACATGCCTACAAAAACACTCAGACATGCTAAGACACCCACATATGCAAAACAGTGTGTGTTTCCATATAACAAGGTGGATGCAAATGTACTTGTGCAGATACAAGCAGGCATTTAAACATGCTAAAATATTTATTTCAGGTTATAAGATACAGTTCCAGAGCTCCTAATTTTGCAACTATTTTTACACGGACCTACAAAAAGACAGAATGCACGAAGTCTAATTGTCAGTGTAAAATTGCATTTTCCAGTGTCATTGTAATTGTATCTAATTACAAAAAGAAGTGCATACCTCACTAAAAGAATTGGACAACATGCGCACATTCATATGAGGCAGCCTTGACCCTGGATCTGAAGAAGGGATATAGTCCCTCCGACGACCAGTAGGTGGTACTTGAGCACGCACACTGTCACTGTCAGGAATGAGTGCTCCTTCAAGGTACCTGAACCCAGACAGGTAAAAAATGAACTTTGTTGAATTGGAAGGATAAATATATTTTATCCTGAAAAGAAACAACATCAGAAATGAAAGAAATTTGAGTTTTTTTTGAAAAATAACAATTGCTTATCGGTCTTTTGCCTATATCAATGGTCATCTATACTGGCCAGGGGACAAGCAAGATGATGATCCAACTATCAATCTTTCAAGTTCACCATATGGAATAATGACGTCACATAACGAACATCCATTAATTGTCAATTAAATTGGCAGGATATTAATTTAAGAACTTAGAAAACAATGGTGAAGCTTGTAATTTGTCTGATTCGGTCAACTTCAGAAATTCTTGAATACTTTTAAAGACAATAAGGTTGAGATGGAAGTAGCTGCAATACACATCTACTTAAAAAATTCCTTTAGTTTAAAATTTCAATAGTGATATGATGATTGATGGGGGATACCTGAAGCCAAGATCCTCGGCAGGAAACTGCAGCTGAAGGCTCTTTCCCTCTTCAAATAAATGCCTCAGTTTAGCAAGCCTTGAAGACCCCAGTAGGTTTTTCTCATTTAGAAGAAATTCTGAAAGCTGTGCACGACCTATTGTGAAAATTCCATCCAAAACTGCCCTCTGCAATCCAGATGGTAAAATGGAACCAATTCCATCGGTAATGGTTTGGTGCACTGCAAAACCAGAAATAGGTACAAAAAAAAAAGTAACATGTCATCAATGAACATGATTTTTTCATTTTCTGAAGAGAGTTGTAAAAAAAGGAAAAGAAATCAAGTCAATCATGTATAAACGAATGGATATTAAAATGTTTTTCACTACACTGATCAAAAGGACCAAATACTACTTACTATTATGCCAAGCATGAAAAAAGGAAATAGCTGTTCTAGTTACCTGAATTTGCAATGGTTGGGTCAAGACCAAGTGTAGCAGGAACTGCCATGGCTGCTCTGAAGTTTTGGACGCTAAGTGCTGTGTTAAAAATTGCAATCTGAGAGAGAAGAAAAATGAAGGTCAAGGATCCTTCCAAGTTCAGAATAAACATGTAATGGGAAAGAAGTACAGAGACAAAAGCAATACCGGCCTACGTTCTGTTTCGTAAGTATGAAGTATCGAAGATGGTGCAATACCCTTTACAAAAGCAGCTATTTTCCAGGCGAGATTATGAGCATCCTGGATGCCGGTATTCATTCCTGCAATAAACAATAGAACCTGTGCATGTTAGACCACAATATCTGATGCATGTTCACAAAAAGAATCTGACAGGTACTAATTCCCGATCACAATTAGCAAGACATGTATCACAGAAATTATAACTAATGCCTCCCAATCATCCTGGTGTCAGTAGAGATAAGTTTATGGCCAGTGATTATGGTCTTTTACTCTTTCATCCACTGACAAAAGTACCATAAAGCACGAACAAGCTACAGGGTGAAAAACTTTGACTTTGTTTATTTCACAAAATATGGGAACTCACCAAAACCACCAGCTGGGGGGAATCGATGAGCAGCATCCCCAGCAAGAATTATTCGATTGTCGCAGCTCACAAACTTTTCTGCAACTTCAGCATGCATCACCCATGGCTTTATATCAACCACATCAATATCTGAAAGCTCTTGACCAACCAATTTCAAGATGAGTTGTTTGCATGTCTGCAAGTTGTACATTTCAAAGAAGTATTACTGGCATGGAGAGGACACGGTGAAATATTAATACTGCAGAAACTAATCTCCTAGCATCATTCTAGTTGTCCAGCACCAACATTGTTCACAAGTTCTACTGATTATCAATCTAACGTTATTAAACTTTCCTTTATGCCTGACTTCATTAAGAAAACAATAAGCAGGTCAATGAAAACATCTCATCCAGAAACCCATCTTAAATGAATTGAAATTTACCTCGGGGCTGAAATCATCAAGGCTCTGCTGGGGTGGATAGAATGGCATCTGTGAGACAATAACCAGAATGTTAGCGCAGCATGCATATTAAAGCAGTTTAAACTGACAAAAGTGTATTCACAACTTTCACTAGAGCCTGTATACCTGCAATACGAATTCTCCTTGATTGAGATCATGAGCAACAAGGACTCCGATAGCTTCGGTATTGAAGATAAAGAACAGCATTCCAGGTCTCTCGTTGAGTAAGTATTGCCCAAGGTCTCTGCTTAAAAAATGAACACTGACAAGCTTTTGCAGGTCTTTTTCACCTCTCAGTTCTATTCCTGCAAGCTTCCGTATAGTGCTTGCTGCACCATCTGTTCCAACAAGGATATTGCAGCTAATATTTCTCTCCGTGTACTTCCCTTCCTTGAGATGAGAAGCAGTTACATTTACAGATTGACCAGTGGCATTGATCTTTACACACTCGTGCCCCATTAATAATTCCCCACCCCTGAATGGCTCATCATTAAGCCCTTCAGGTTTACAAATAAGGAAGTTGAGATCTTCTAGCTTCTTTAACAGTAATCTAATTAACTTGTACTGAGAGAAGTGCGCAACACACACTGGGCTGACAACTTTTTCAAAATCTGTTGACAAACAACATCAATCAATCTCTCTAAAGCTTTAAAGAAAAATCAGGAAAGCCATGAAAAGCATATTGATCATCTTCACTGGTCTGGTCCTATGAATTGGGGTTTTCCAAACACCAGCAGATGCTATAAAATATGGTGACCATCATGGAGTGATGAATAACATGCCGTCTGCTCAAGTCGATACAGTCGTCCTACTATGTAATAATTAAAAAGCTGCATATTACATGGCAACGCTATTTATGAAAAAATTGACCAGACCTTGAGGTTGCATATGATCCACTGACCCAAGAACTGGACCTGTGAGAGAAGTACAATATACGAACTTCCTCCATAAATCTACAGGTGGTTGTGACCTTTGAATCTCCTCCGCAAGGCCATCCAACTTGTGAAACACCTACCAACCATAGCATGGCCATAAATCTTGAATTCTTTTAAGCAAAACAATTCATCATTCATTCCATGTAAAAAACCAACCTCCATAGACCGATTGTTGATGAAGTGTGCCTGAGGATGGTGTGAAAAGGACTTGCTCTTCTCCAAAACAGAGCATTTTATCCCTGCAAAAGACCGTCAAGCAAAAGTGTATGGCAAAACTGATTCCATTTACACCAACAGCAAAAGAAAAAAAAACGGCAAATCCATGAACCATTTACCACACACAGAGCATTCGAAGAAAAGAAATTTACCAACAAAAAAAGAAGGAAAAAAAAGGATCACAGAACAGAATTCTCAATGCTAGCAAACTAACCAAGAACCCTCTATTATTTAAGCAATTTAGAATCCCATTTCAAGGGGAAAAAATGAGCCAACGAGTTTGAATACAAAAACATAAGCTCTCAGAAACCCCACATCAAACACTATCCTATCATTACACACTGCACTTATTTTACATACAATGTTCCGTCAAACGATCCATCCTAATAGCCAGCTTCATATGTTTTACAACCTACTATACTACGCTTCTTATCACTGCCTGGAAGCCAATAACAAAGACACACGAGATATCAGAGCATTCAAGTTGTAGATTATTATTATTATAATTATTGATTCACCTAGTTTTGTGAGAAGAATGGAGAGAACGAGACCGACTGGTCCTGCACCGACTATCAAAACCGGAAGCACTGAATCGTCGTGATCTTTAAAGTGAGAAAAGGTTCTGCATTGAATGTAACAGTGACCATGTTGGCAAAATGGTGGGTATGCTCTGATTCTTGGTTTAGCTCTGTACACGCTACTGAACCCTTTGATGAACCCTAAAAAACCCATGACCCAGATTGTCAGATGACCTTCCCACCATTCACAGATTGGTCATTGAAATTACTGATTCGATCACAGTATCGGGTGCCATCTTAGGTGACTTTGTGGCAGTCTGAAAACTATTTTAAGAAACAAATTGATTTTTTTTCTTTAAATTAATTTTTTATATATTTCTAAATAATTTAATATATTATATCAAAAATAAATTTTAAAACATAAAAATATTATTTTTATATATTTCCAATTAAAAAATTATATTTAAAAAAAAGTATCTGTATTATACCTTTCATTAAGAGAAAAAAAAAGTTAGGTTTTAATTATTTTAAACTACAAAAAAAAGAAGCTAATCTTGTAAACATCTAAGAAATACTTTTACATCTTAATAAATCAATATCTACTCTTAAATCAATCTTATTGGTCAAATAACCAGAAAAAATAACCCAAATAAAAATATCTTCTAGTCCTAGTCTCATTTTCTAGCAAAATAAAGTATAAAAAATATTTAAAATAAAAAAAATCATGAAACACGATTTCAAGCGGTCCCGGTTTTTCTATTGATATAGAAAGTTTCGGTTTCAAAGCATTTTGGTGTGTCGTTTCAGGGTTGTACTGTTAATATATAATTAATTAATTAATTATATATATATATATATATATAATAAAATTAAAATATTAATTTAACAAGCATAATTAAAATTTAAAATAAATTAACTTTAAATTATACAATATAAATATAAAATCAAACTAATATAATCTCAAAATTAGAAACACAATCACAAGTTAATTAAAATAAGGAGGATTTTAAGGCCGGAACGACACACTCGAAATAATATCAAGATGTTCTAGTCAGTATTTCTGAAACGGGCTGGAATTAAAATCAAGATAAAAATAATGTTATTTTATCTCTATATTTTTAATGGCACAAAACGTTATGGCAGTGGAATGAAACGGTATTTACAACTCTAAAACATGTAAAATTAGTGCAACTATCTGGGCTCGTTTTTTCTAGGCCCATTTAGAATGATCCACAATGTAAACTGGAACTCCTGATAAAATCCCCTTTTGTAGGCCCAAATACATCCATGTGCCCCCTCTGAAGTCAATCACACAGCCACGGTCCCCACTGAAATTATTCTTCACGTGCCATGCCACATCCTTATCTTCTATCGCATCATGTGAATTTTTTTGTTTAATTAGGTTGGAAAAATAAATTTAATCTCCATGAGATGGTAAATTCAATGACTCGCTTATCTCGTATTAAATTATTTTAAAAAATAATTTTTTTTAAAGAAATTGATGGATTTTTTTAATATATATATTTAAATTGACTTAAATCGATTCATCGAACTATCTAAACCTTGTATGAGATCAACCTTAGTTTAGATACTATAAAAGTTTGTTTAATATTGTGACAATAATTGTTATTCAATGTTTTTTATTTATAAATATATCAAAATATTTTTTTTATTTTCTTAAATATAGTTTGATACAACATAGCAAAATAATAATAAATTAACTCAAATCAATTCATCAAACTCAAGATTTAAGTCTTGTATACGAACCTAATTTAGATTAGTGTGATAATTAGCTTTTATTTATTTGGAAATATATTAAAATAATATTTTTTTTATTTTTAATATAGTTTTGATATAGCAAAACAAAATAATTTTAAATAAAAAAATAAATTAAATTAAAAAATAAGTTGCATCACAATAGTAAATCGTATGTATGTATGCATGAGTAAATTGGCCGACAAACCTTTTATAAGAAAACAAATAGCAATATAGTGACCCCACCTGGTCAAAGTGGTACCCAATAATGATAATAAATAATAATATTGTTTTTTAATAAATAAAAAAAAAGGAAAACAAACAGTCAATGCATTTCATTGACCCAGGAATTGTCCCCCACACAGACCCAGCCCATTATAGTCACGTGAACAGGTCAGAAAACACCCACATTCTCAATCCCAGCCCGACCGCACGCTCCTCATCAGCTCACATTTTTCAGATCTCTGCCGTCCACGTGTCCCACAACTCTCATCCAACTTACCGTTAAGAGGACGGCCGTATCTCAAGAAAAGCACATCCCTTTTACTCACTAATAAGAAACTATACACAGCAATCAATGTAAGAAATTAAGATATTAATTATTTACATAGACTATACTATATGATCTTTCTCTTGGGGTTACCAGTCCCCTAATTACAAAAACATGAAAGAACATCACCATGCTTTCGTTTTCTGTTTATGTTGGTCCTTCCACTTCATATTAGTATACTGTAATTTACTCCTCTCTTTCTTTGGAATTCATGCATTATATAATAAGAAGCTGTAGATTAGCATAAAAAATGTAATGATTTGGGGATTACCATGCCAGTAATTGTAGTTATAGGACTGGTTTGAAACGTGATAAAATGGCTGGAAACCGCTTTGCAGTACCACCGCCATACATTTCGAGTTTCAGCCGTCGAGGTTAAGTTGTATAATAATATATTTTCAGTGGACAATGGATCTGAACTTCCTTGTATGGCTCTGCTAGTCTAGTCTCGGAAGTTCATGGTTTCAAGGTATTATTCCCTGCAGATTAGCTTTTCTTTCACTGCAAAATCTAACCCATAACTGGCTTTCCTGTTGCTTGCATGACCATAAATGAATTTCCTGCCCAGCCTTTTAGCTGGCTCTTGACTTTTGTCAAGCTCTGATAGTTTATGATGTTGGCTAGACAGACTGAACATTATTAGCTTCTCCATTCTCTCTCTCGCCCCATCCCCCATATGTGCTGCTGATTACTGATGGAGATATGGAATTAGTTATCCATTTGATTACGTTAAAAATGGGTCCCTGGATGTGTGCTGACGGAGGTTTGCAGGATTTTTGGACCCTGAGGGGTTCCTGTTGAGCATTATTGGTTTTTGTTTGATATAGCCATCTTGGCATTTGTGTTTTAATCACCTGTAAAAGTAGACCATGGGTTTTCTGCTCAGAGTGGGTGGGTGGATTTAATATGTCCTTTGTGTTTTTTGTTTACAGAGAAATTTACCCGGCAATCTTTGGTTAGCTAGGGTCAAGCAAACAGTTCTTCTTTTGCTCTTACAGTTGCCAGCAGCTTCGTCACCAAATTCCCTGTTGCTGATGTTTCAATGTCCTTTCACTGACGTACTGTGCACAGTTAGAGATCTAACGCGGCCAGCGGTTTAGATTTCAAGTTAGGATCTGAACCATTTTGCTGACTTGGGATCTTCTCTTCGTTAGCTATGAGTTTGAGTGTTCATAACTCACATTGCAAGTTAACTGGGACTTTGGTTTCTTAAGTGGTCGCATACCATACATCTGTTTGTTCTTCGGAGTGAGTGTGAGACTGAGAAGATTTGAGAGAATGAGATCCGTGGAGGATAAAGGCTGTTACAATCATGGACCGGCTCAGGAGATTTCAAGCAGCAATGGAATTAGTTTTGAGTTTCATAAAGGCAATGGAGCTAGTCGCAGCGGCCATCACCGAACAGCTTTAGGCAAACCAACGCCATCCAAATGGGATGATGCGCAAAAATGGCTGGTGGGATTGTCAAGAGGAGGGGGAGGAGATAAAAGAGAAAGCAAGCCAAGAAACTCAAATGCCGACGATAGGAGACTGATAGCTCCAGTTCCTCAGATGGAACAGGACTATTCAGGTGAAGAAGATGAAGGAAAAGCAGAAAATGGGTGTTCCTTTTCAGTAATGAATCAATATGAAGCGGAAACAAAGAAGGTAGATTGTGACGAGTCGGTGTGGAGAATAAACAAGCCTGTGCAGAACTCGACAATGAATGCTGTTAGATCAGTCTGCTTGAGGGACATGGGGACTGACATGACCCCCATTGCAAGCCAAGAGCCGTCAAGAACAGCAACACCGATCAGGGCCACAACACCGGCAGCGAGGAGCCCTATATCTTCAGGATCTTCCACCCCAGTAAGGGGGCAGCATCGGTTGCAGGGCAATGATGGCTATCAAACAGGTTTAGCAGTGACCGAAAGTCATGGTGGGACTGCTTCTTCTCCGGGGGGTCTCACCGCAACAAAGCACTGTGGACAAGAATTTAATGGTTCCGGTATACCTGAGAATATGGATTCAGATCAAGCAAGGAAGATGAATGCACTAGAAACCAGAGCGATGGCTTGGGATGAAGCAGAGCGTGCCAAATACATGGCAAGGTGTTCCACTGACTTTCACCTCTGCTCATTCCCTTAACCTGATCAATTCTAGCTTTCATGTACTTAGAATTGGTCGCTCATCTTGTATATGCAGGTATAAGCGCGAGGAGGTGAAGATCCAAGCCTGGGAAAATCACGAGAAGAGGAAAGCAGAAATGGAAATGAGGAAAATGGAGGTATGTCCATTCAAGACAGAATTAATTCTCATCCATTGCTTTCTGAAATGTCTCTATTTGCACTCAAAATTTCTGGCAAAAGTAGGGTCCCAAAAAGTTGTGTTTCCCCTATTGCCATCTTGCTTGAAGAAATGAGGACCAGCATGTAGCTAGCTTTCTCAACACATGGCTTCCTACATGTCCAGAATGCAAGAAATTAGCATGTATCAGCTGATCACATACTAATCAACCTTAGTATTACTGCATTGATGTCTTTTGTAATTTTGCTTCTTCATAGCAAAAACCCTACATTAGCTTCAGATCTCATCGCCTGGGTTTCTTCTGCCATGAAACGATGATAAGGAAGACATATGACTGTCTGCATTGCCCATGAGAACTTATCACTAGGTTTGACGAAGAACTTATCACTAGGTTTGACGAATGACACTGAAATCTGTGACTTACTTACCTAAAAAAGTTTAAATTATTATTTGAGCTTTTAAAATATGATTTATATTATTTATATTATTTTCTAATACATAACCTCAAATGAAAACTTTTTAGGCTTTTGTATACAGGTTCATGCTACCTTGTGCTTGATTTTTATCAAATAGAATAAAGGGGATGAAATTTGAATTCCTGATTGCTGGTTGAACAATATCAACTTAAAGCTTAAACTATAAGTTGATACTGTATAATATGATTTATTTATTTTGTAACAAAATTAAGGCAGGCCTCTATAACAGGCTGCAAATAAACGTCAATTTGATATGGGGTTGAAAATTCATTCCCCGATCATCACGTCTGCCTCAAGTTTTTCCTTCATCTCTATGCGATTTGGCCTGTCTGCTGACTGATGTATCATCCATCTATATAAACAGGTGAAGGCTGAGAGGATGAAAGGTAGAGCACAGGAGCGGCTGGCAAACAAACTGGCCTCAACTAAGAGAATAGCTGAAGAGAAGCGCGCAAATGCAGAGGCCAGACTGAACGAGAAAGCTGCCAAGACTTCTGAAAAGGCAGATCATATGAGAGCGACTGGGCACTTGCCCTCTGTATTCTCCTTCAAGTTACCTTCCCTGTGCTGGTAGAAACCCAGCACTGTATTTACATGTATCATCTGCTGGCAACCGCTCCCATATCACTTTTTTTATACACATATTCGAGCTCGTGGATTCATTTCATATGTTCAATTCTGCTATTGCATTCACAGGTCTTGTTCCTCTAATAAAATCCGGGCTGCCCACTTTGACTAAGCCTTCCTTGCAATGGTTAGTTGTACAGTAAATGGAAAAGCTGAAGACAATTGCTCGTTTTAATTTGTTTTTCTTAAACCTCCTTCCATGGCTGTCCTTTTTATAGCTGAGAGCAAGGTTGCAAAGACATTTTTGTGCTCGTTTCATATGAACAAGCTTTTTGTCCCACCAGTCCTAATTCAACCTCCCCTTCATCAGATTCCATTGGCATTCAGCTGGACAGAAAGATTAAGAAGAACTTAAGTGCTCAAAAATCAGTGCAACACAGAAATGTGCAGCCCAGCAGTCTGATAATAATAATAAAAAAAAAACTTCAATGTCTGATTTATGTCAGTCACTATATCAACTGGGAGAGTGGCAGGAAAGTAGTGGCCAGTGGGCCTGCTTGCTCTTCTCTGCTCCCTTTGTCCTGAACCATGATCAATGATGGAGGAGAAACCCTAGTCAATCATCGACTTCATATATTCGATATATAAAAAGGAAAAAAAGAGAGAGTATATAGATAATCTTATAAGTTCATGTTTGAGGACATTTCCCATGATTTCTTAACATTACTTTTGAAAAACTGTTATAAATAAAGTCTTAGAACAAGCTTTGGTGTGTGATTTTTTTTTCACTAATAAATTTTTAGGCCTTTTAATCTATAACAATTTTAAAATTTATTTAGTGAAGAATTAAAATATCATTGTTGTAAGGTTTTGTTATTGTCAATTACTACCGTGCTTAAAACAAATTAGAGCATCACTTTAAGCCGATCATAATTAAACCTTTTCTTTTGAAAAAAAAACAAGATTTACATTTATAAAGAATTATGTTTTTCATTTTTATGATTATAATTTTATATGAGTTTAATTAAAAATTAAAAAATATATAATATATGAAAAAAATACAAATATAAACTATTTTACAAATGAGAAAATTAAATGTTTAAAAAAAGACAATAGAAGTATTTTAAGTAACCATAAAAAGAAAGGGGAAAAAGCACTTGGAAGCGACTGGTGGAACTTAAGTTTTGGAAGATAAATTAAAAAATGAACTTGTCGATTTATGCGTGTTTGAAAGTGAAGCTGAAGTTGTTTTTAAAAATATTTTTTTATTTAGAAATATATCAAAATAATATTTTTTTATGTTTTAAAAATCATTTTTGATATCAACATATTAAAATTATTTAAAAACATTAAAAAAATCATTTACAAAAATCATTTTTTTTCAAAAGTATTTTTGAAAGAGAGATAATATTGAAAGTGCAGATATAAAAAAAATATCATTTGATAAATATGAGAATTCTTTGATAATTAAGTCAATAACTTAACAAAAAGAGAGAATGCAATGATATTTTAAAAAGATAAACTCTGAAAATATGTATGCTGAAAATATTAAAAATGAAGAGATTGTGAGTCTCTAGTTTGAAGAATTTGTGGTATATTTATAACCTAGGAATCTTGTTTTTTTTTGTTGAAAAAAGAGGCTACAATGATTCAATCCTTGTGATATTTTGAGTTATATCAAACTCAAGATAATACTTATTGGGTCTATACCTGTTTAGAAGGGCGGTTGCAGTTGTTTTTGAAAATACTTTTCATTTAAAAATAAATCAAAAAAATATATTTTTTTTAATTTTTAATAAATTATTTTTGACATCAGCACATCAAAATGATTTATAAACACAAAAAAAATTCATTTCAAATGAAAAAAAATGATTTTTTTGGAAACGACCTCCGAATAGGGTCAAAATATCAAGAAATTCGCACGATGTCCTAGAGAAATCTTCACGAAAGTGTTAAGTTTGAACAAGTTATTGGATCTCATTAGAGATATAACTAATTTCCAACAAGGAGTTATTGTCTAGACATAAATACGTTGAGTTCGGGCGTGATAGCCCACGCCTAAGGGAAGATGGGCAACACCCCAAGTTGGGTCCATAGGTTCAGGCTACCACACCTAATCTCATCCTCCCTGGGTGTTGGGCTTGGGCTACCATGTCAAAGTCTATTTACCTTGGATCTAAGTTGTATGCTAGCTCATGTTTGAAGGGTTTCCCCCTTTTTTTAGAGCATTTAAACTTGGGTTATAAAAAGAATCATGATACCAAGTTTAAAATCCTTAATGAAATAATTCTTTAAATTGGTTCTTAATGATGTGTATATATTCAAGAAACAAGTTGAAATATAGTTAACGGGAGATTAGCCCTTTTTATTTGCTCTATTTTTTGTTTCTTTAAAGTGTAGTAAATTCGTTTGCACAGTTTTTTTTCCTGTCTATTGTGTGAATAACAACATACATGTAAACAACCATCTAGTAGATGGTCAGTAATAAAAGTCTGAAACTAAAAAGTTTGTTTATCTGTGGTTTTGAATTTGAGTCCTATAGTGTTAATATGATGATTATTAGATGCTTACATGACTATTAACTTTAAACCTCGTGGTATCAGTTGAGATGCACACAAATTAATCCAATCTCTCATGTTAATAATAAAAAAAAACATGTAACCAATCGTATGGCATTGCATGTAGTCAAGTAGGAGGGATTATTAGATGGACTCCACCGTCCACCACAGCTTTCAACCAATCCAAAACTATAGCTTTTTCTCCTTTTCTTTTTCATTATTTTAAGTGAAGGAATGCCCCCTCCAACACATATGTTAATGGTGATGTGTGGAGAGGTGAATTCCACTTGTTCAGATCATAGCTGTTAATTTCGTTCCGTTCTGGCCGGAACGTTCCATTCCGTTCAAAAAATCGAGACAAAACGGCGTCGTTTTTGTCTCGGTTTCAATTCCGGTCCGTTCCAGAAATTCCTGCCAAATTCCCGCTGAAACGCCTTGGTTCCGTTCCGGGCGTGCCGTTCCAGGTTCAAAATCTATTTTTTTATTTTTTAAAAATTATTTTTGACATCTATACATCAAAATAATTTAAAAACACCAAAATATTTTAAATAAAAAAGAATTCAAATTTTAATTATGCTTGTTAAATTAATATTTTATTTTTTCATACATACATACATACATACATACATATATATATATATATATATATATATATATATGAACAATACGAAACCGAAACGGCACGCAAGAACGCTCCGAAACCGGAACGATATTGACAACTATGGTCCAGATGCCATTGGATCTAGTCTATCGTGAAGCTGGTGTTGAGTTTACGATAATGGTGATCGCGTTACGCTGCGACATTTAAATATTTAAAGGTTGCAAGCTCATTTTTTTTTTGAAAAAAGAGAAATCCAATAGCTTGGCTGTAGTCTCAAGTCTCAACCAATTAAATAAATTATTTGTATTTGAATCGTACGGAAAAAACAGACACAATTTTAAAAAATAAAACGTTCAATAATAAATTTAAAAATATATACAAATAAAAATAAAAAAACAATTAAAAGAATAGAATCGAAATAAAGTAATTAAACAAAAGAAATAACTTTTCAATTTGAGAATTCAAAATGAAAAGGAAAATTAACAAAAAAAGAAAAGAGTCACAACTAAGTACAAAAAAACAATACACTATCAACTTTGGAGGAGTGTTTTAAGGGTGTTTCACATTCTATTTCAAAAATAGTTTTTAAGAATTGTTTTTTAGTATTTCTAGATTATTTTTATATGTTGATATTAAAAATATTTTTTTAAGAATATCATTTGATGCATTTTTTTAATAAAAAATAATTTGAAAATCAATTTCAACCACATTAAGAAACATGCATGTAGTATCTTGGAGATTATATATTATTTTAAAATGATTTTTTATATTAATATATCAAAAAAATTGAAAATATAAAAAACAAAAATAAGTTAAAGATTTTTTTTTCAAGAACATGTTACAACAAATTTACAAACATCCTTTAGGTTACAAATTTATAGCCCGTAGGCTTATTGTTCCATTGATTAACTGTTTTTAGACTAGAAGAAGGCCATCACTATAAGTAAGTAGAGATCGCAAAATTTTGAAGGGAGGACCGAAGTAGAATGTCAGAAAACCTATAAGGGCTGCAATATAATTTATCCTTGAAAAAAATAGCAACCCATCACTGGCGATTACGCGCATCTTTAAAACACTCTTTCGCGATCGCTTTTGGGCCTGTTTTCCGATCGAGGGTACTTTGCATCTTCGCTCTCCTCCTCATCTGTAGAACAGAAGCGGCGGTCGCCGCCTTTCTCTCTCATCGGTAATCCCTGTTCTCTCTCTCTCGCCAATGCCATAACCGCACTTCGAGGTCGAGATTTTATCTCCTGGCTCTCTTTTTCTTGTTTCTTGATACCTAGGGTATCGAATCTCTGTATCTTGCACCCCTTTTGAATTTCGAGCAAGTTTGGAGCTTGGTAGATTAATTGTCAGGCAATTGAATTTATATATTTTCTTACTTTCTTATCGCTTAGCCTTTGTGTTATTTTTGGATCTCAAATTACACGTGCCTTAGGGTTTTGAGTTTAATTTTCGCGAGTTCGGGAAGGTTTGAATTTTTTTTTGGCGGGGTTAGGGTTTTATAGGCGAGAATAAAGGGCAATTGGTATTGGAATTAGGGTTTTGTGCTGTGAAGCTTTGAGTTTCGGATATATGGCCGCTGGGAGACATGGGGCTTGTCACGGTAATGAATTCAGGGATCACGAGTCTGATTTTGAATTGTCAAGGGAAGATTTTGCTTATTCCAAGGATAAACATGATGGAATTGAGAATGGCGATGGTGATAATGACAAGGGACGAGTTCGGGAATTAAAAGATAGAGCCAGGGTCAGGCAGAAGGATATTAGGGAGAGAGAGGTTACTAATGGTGGGTATAGGTCCTCTTCTGGTAGAAGTGATTCAGGAAGCAGTGGTGGTGGTGGTGCCCATGGGCCACGGAAGTGTGGGCTTTCAGTTAGGGCAACAGATAGGGAGCCAGGTGAGTTGTCTAGTGAGAGTGGGTCTGATGATGCAATTGACTCCGAGTCACATGCTCACAAAGATAGTGAAGTTCTGAAAGTAGTGGAGAATGGGACTCGGTCGCCTGTGGAGAAGAAGAGGAAATTTTCTCCTATAGTCTGGGATAGAGATGACAAAACAGCGAGTGACTCATCAAAAAGTGGGAGCTCCCCTGCAGTGACTGCTCTCCCTCCACCACCGCCCCTTCCAAAGGCATACCACCAGTCACCTAGTTTTATTCCAGAAGGTGGTGTAATGATATTACCTGTCAAAAGTAGTGTAAACCAGAATTTTCTGCCTTCTTCACCACCAAAGGGATCAGTTGGCAATTCTGCATCCGAGTCTCCTGTAGAGTTTGCTTCATCACCAATGGAGGAGCGGGGGGACAATGAACAGGAAACAAAGCACATAGAAGACGAGGATTATGTTCCAATGAGGAATATTTCATCTTCTCGATGGGCAGCTGGCGACAATTCTCCTGTTGATGAAGGTGAAATTGTGGAAGATCAGGAAATTCCTAAAAGGAGGAAGAAGATTCCTCATTTGGAGTCTTTGGATTCCAGGATACGCAACAAGTCATCAACTCCAGATCCCCAGGATTTTAAGAGAGAAGATTCTGATGTGGCTGGAGGAAGGTTATCGGAATCTGATGAGCGAGGCACCTGTGCTAGGTCTTTGAGTGGGGATGGTTATCATGGGAATGATTCTGGGAGGGATGATTACATGGATATTGATGAGGAACACAATAACAGTGATTCTGATGCAGATCATGAGGGTGAAGATGATTCTTGTGAAACACCAGAAACTGCAGGTCCACCTCAAAGAAGTGTAAACATGCTTCATGGTTGTAGAAGTGTTGATGAGTTTGAGAGACTAAATAAAATAGATGAGGGCACTTATGGTGTTGTATATAGAGCCAAAGACAAGAAGACAGGGGAAATTGTAGCATTGAAGAAGGTAAAGATGGAGAAAGAACGTGAAGGTTTTCCACTGACTTCTCTTAGGGAAATAAACATTCTTCTTTCTTTTCATCACCCTTCAGTTGTTGATGTTAAAGAAGTTGTGGTAGGGAGTAGCCTTGATAGCATTTTTATGGTGATGGAGTACATGGAGCATGACCTCAAAGGACTCATGGAGTCAATGAGACAGCCATTTAGTCAGAGTGAAGTTAAATGCTTAATGCTCCAGTTGCTGGAGGGTGTGAAGTATCTTCATGATAATTGGGTTCTTCATCGAGATCTGAAAACATCAAATCTGCTCTTGAATAATCGTGGTGAGTTGAAGATCTGTGACTTTGGGCTGGCTCGTCAATATGGAAGCCCATTGAAAACGTATACTCATTTGGTGGTTACTTTATGGTACAGGTAAGCTGAACTGCACATGTAGTACTCCAACTTGCATATCTTTGGCTTGTAGTTTTGTTTGATTTATTTTATTTTAGTGATAGGTATCCTTTTTGTGTTTTCTTGTTTCCATAGGCCTTTTTTTTTAATTTGATTTCGCACTGTTTTTGCAACTGCTTTGTGATATCTTTACTTTCAAAGTATTTCTGTGCTATTTGTGCTGGAATTTTTTGTGGTGCCTGATTGTGATTATTGTAGTCTCTTAACATTGATGCATCATATAGACATGTATCCTCCCCTTGCTGTTTCTTAGTGTTTGATGTGCTCTTCAATTTATTCAGGGCACCAGAACTACTTTTGGGAGCCAAGCAATATTCAACGACAATTGACATGTGGTCCCTGGGATGCATTATGGCTGAACTGTTATCGAAGGAACCTCTGTTTAATGGAAAAACTGAGGTTGATCAACTTGACAAGGTAAATTAAAATTCCAGCAAAATAATACAAGGTAAACTTGTTTAGTTGATTTCCACCTGCCCTTGATCACTAAAACTTCCACTGCTTTTCTTATTGATTGAGCATTCTAATTATTCCTCTCTGGGCTTTTTTAATTACAGATTTTCCGAATCCTTGGGACACCAAATGAGACAATCTGGCCTGGGTTTTCCAAGTTACCTGGAGTGAAGGTCAACTTTGTCAAGCATCAGTAAGTATCAATTTTCATCAACTTTTTTTATCAAGTTAATAACAAGCAGTTGTTCTTATGTTTGCTGCTGTTTTCCCAGGCGTCCAGCTGGGTGATTCTGGTCTGGTTATCTGGCCTCCATTGCGACACTTCTCTGTCACACATCGTTCACGATATTTTGCATTAACCACCTGATATGTTCATTTCAGGTATAACTTACTGCGTAAGAAATTTCCAGCAACGCCCTTCACTGGATCACCTGTGCTTTCTGATTCTGGATTTGATTTGTTGAACAAACTTCTTACCTATGACCCTGAGAAGGTAGATAACAAATTAAGTGAAGGCCTTGCCTTACAGTCAGTTGATTTTTTTTTGTTTGGAATAAATAGTTTAGTTGATTGCTATCGTGGTTTAATAAGGGTCATTGTGTTTTTCTTGCAGCGAATTACTGCTGAAGCTGCTCTTAACCATGACTGGTTTCGTGAAGTTCCTCTTCCAAAGTCTAAAGATTTCATGCCTACTTTTCCTGCCCAGCATGCCCAAGACAGGTGTTTTAAAAGAGAAACAGTTTGAAACATTTATTTATCAACCAGTCCATTTATTTTTTATTTACTCATTTAGGTTTTTTTCTTGTTATAATTAGGCGTCTCAGGAGAATAAGGAAGAGTCCAGATCCTTTAGAAGAGCAGCGGAGAAAGGAGTTGCAACAAGGGGAGTTAGGGACTGGTGGTTTGTTTGGCTGAGACATTAATTGGTTAACTTTGGAATTTCTGTTTTGCAAACTACTGACACAAGATGTGGTTGAGGTGAGAGATATCCATTGAAAGGAAGTAGCAAACCTTGTTTCTCAGACCGATTATTTGTACTTTTTTTAGCAGGCCTCTAGTGATTTGGGTGGAAAAAATATTTGCCTTCTGCCGCCAACGAGTTATGTTTCAGGTTAACTTTGCTCTCTGGCTTTGTTAACATATAGGATGCGCCTGGGACACTGCTTGCATCGCAAGGTGTGGCACAATGGCTTTTCATTTTAAAATATCAGTGCTAGCTGAAACTTTGTATGTAACATATTTTCGGTGGTACATTGTAATCATTCTTAAAATTTGGTTTTGGTGATTAGAACCGTATTAGTTTACTGCCCCTGCCAATTCTATTTTATTCTGTCTTCTCTCTCTAGTTTTCCCCCCCCTTAATATTGACATTGTGTTTGCAAGAAACAGTTGGTGTAAAATCCAGGAGATGTTCTCAGCTTTTCATTGACGAAGAAATAGGCAGTACCATAGAGCATAAAGGTAATTTGTTGATTTGGTTATCAGCAGAATGTTAACTGGAATCTGGATTATGCGTTCTATCCATAATGTGGAAACTCATCAACAATTGATTCATAGTCAATCATTTTTTTAAATTTGTTTGACTATAACTCCAATGTTGCAACTTGTGGATGGCCTCCTTGTTATTTAATTTGTCCTGTGATATTAAGTTTTCGAGCCCAAGTTTTCCCTTATCAGCCTTAGAATTTCAAGAAATTGATGCTAAGAAATAGCTGTTTCATTTTTTTGAAAAAAAAGAGGAGAAATCTAAAAAGAAGGAAGGAAAAATGTCAGTAATATTGGTAAGATTATGTAGTGCAAGATTTAGTGAATCTTGAGGGAAATTGCAGTTGCAGGGAAATAGATGTGACCATTTTTTCCATGTTTTTAATTGAAGACTTTGTTGACCAATGATATTGACTTGAATTGGTGATGATACACAATTTGCCCAAACAATGATGACAATGCTGTTTTCAGCTTGATCTCTTTTAATCACTAGAAGATCTGTTGTTTTCCTAAGCCGTAAGTAGTAATTTCATACCAGAGGAAGGGTGAGAAGGCATCCATATAAGCAATTGACTTGTTCTTCCTTCTATCTGCCTGATTTTCATTGATCGTGGACGGGTCCTGCAGAACTTTACTTTGTTATTGGATATCATTTGTTTGATTTGTTTTTGCATGCTTCTTATTAGTTGAAGAACATATCATTTTGCGTATTCAAACTGTCAGTTTGTCTTGGCTGTTCTTTTGTCCTTTATGCTGCTATTAGTTCCATACCCATCAAGTAGCAGCATGCAAATGTCTAGCCTGTCATCCTGTTTTTCATTTGATGACGTGAAAAGATTGAACATTGACCAATCAGAATGTTTTTATGACATTTTCGGTGGATGTCACTGCAGTATCAAAGCTAGCAGGTTGGGGAGGTTTACCTGCTGTGGATTTTATAGAACTTTCTGTTAGATGTCTTCAGGCTCAGTAGAGGTACAACACAAACTTGGTTTGTTCTTTGTGTGTCAGATTTTCTTTTCTAATCTCATAATATTCGCTACCTTTAGATGTTGATGTACCTGTAGGCATTCTTATGTATTAGTTTTGTCCCTATGATGGTGTACTTCTAATCCTTGGGAGCATGCTGTTCAATGGGGTAGGATTTTGTTTTTTGTTTGGGAGAAAGAAAGGGGGAGGGGGTTCTTTTCTTTGTTTAATATAGTCCTATCCATATGGCTCTTAAGCAAGGTCCAGGGATAAGTGTGCAATACTATTGTTGGGTTTCCTGTTTCAGTACTGTTGTTTGTTTCCTGCTATCACTTATGTTCTTGCGGCGTAAAAATTTTGCGAGCTAATCCCGTGAAACATTAAGCTGTTTAATGGCAGAGGAGCAAGCTGTTTAATGGAGCTACGGGTTTAAATAATGATTTCTTTAAGGTTCAGGTTCGAATAACATATACACAGTTAACGATATACAAAAAATACACGAATCAAATTCTACACAGGCTACTGGCTGCCCAGGTATGGGTTTTGTTTTCAGGCTATCCAGAAAACATCATCTGAATGGCATACGACAGGCAGGTTACACTGAACACGGGGATAGGTTGTCATCCTCGGTTACCATCCGATTCGCCACTTCAACATTTGTGGATACCAATCAAATGCCAGAAGTGGGCGATGGGAACTAGACAACAAATGGACTCCCTGAACCCATCAAGAGTCAACCCTGGGAGCAGTGATGGGCTCATCTTCTGAAGAGGGGCTTCTCGACAGCAGAGTTGTGGAAGAGATGTAGATCTGTAGAGAGTGCTCTTGTCATAGGAATTTTCATCAAGAAGAGAAAACTAATGTCTTTCCAAGAAGAAAGGTAACTAGAGTGAGTTCAATGAAGAAGATTGTGTTGACAAGTCCTCGATCGACAATCCAGCCAAAAATAGTAATACCCCCAGGATTGTTCTGCAAATATAGCACTGCAATAAACCACTCATGAGAAGTGAGATGCCAGTATATAGTAGCAGGACCCCCAAGTTTATACAAGCACTGAAAAATTGCCAACATGTGTGAAAAGAAATCACTATAAAGTACTTTATTGTGTACATGAAGCCCTAACTGTGAATTGCTGAGACCAAATTGGATCTGATCATCAAGAGGTCACGTGATGACCGAACTAGGTTGTCTGCTCACATTATGGAGGGGGCTGTGATATAGACAAAAATAAGCAAGACAAACTAAAAGGGGCTTTTAAAAGAATGAATATCGGATACAGTGGTTTTTGCGGTTTGAAGGTCTACGCTATCTAAGCATGTATGAAAAGTTACTCAAATCCATGGGTAGATTCAGAACTTGCAAGTGTTTACGTCCATAAAAAGATCAAACAGAGATATATTTGAAGTTTTTCAAAGTGATATTTCAATGATAAATTTTCACTAAACAATCCAATTGAATTCTATCTACTGATCCCGTTCCAAGATCGATACAGGTAAAGGCAAAGCTTTTCACATAAATGGCTGAAAATTTCTGTATTCTGGAAGTAGAAAATGTTTTTAACACAGCAAGCTAATGTTTTTATGGAACACAAATGAAGTGCATGTGAACATAATTATAATTTTTATATTAATATGGATGTCCGGGTCAGTTTATACGCAACTCGATTAATCCTATAGGCTCTGAAGTAAATCACCGTGTAAGTCTCCAGTGGCTATCATATTAGCAACTACGGAGTTTGAACCTGAGACCACAGGAAGAGCAAACTCTTTAATCCCATTATCATATCAATGTATCACCTAATAGATGTTTATGTTAACATTCTTTTTACTACATCTACTTTGATGCCTACCTCTGATTTCCATGTCCTTTAAAACCTAAGCGTACAACAGAACTGGAAGCACAATGCACAAAAAGAGCAACGATTACTTTATACAAGTACTCAAACCGAGATGGTGCCAATTTGGACAGACAATGAACCTGTGATATTTTTCTTTGTATGGTATCGAATCTCTTTAGAAGTAATCGTGAATCTTGCATTTATGCTCGAACAGTGAAGAAGTGTAGAAAATGTGATAATATCTCATTAAAACAAAAATAATTCCAGTTGTTCAAGTGAGAAAGTTGCAGGATAGAATTTCATACCAAAGGCTTGTCTTTTGTGATATGAGGTCATGTAGGATGCCAGCTGCATATTTGTAGGCATTGCAATATAATCAAATGACTCTGAATCGCTTTCAGAATAATTTATACGTTGTGAGTTCTGTGGATTCATCGCAGCTTCCAAGTTCCCCATACTGTTTGAAACTCTCAGTTGAGATGTATCATTTTGACCACAGGTTGCTAATGCATGCCATCTACTTGCTATGGATGCAATACCCAGTGCTCTATGGGATATTTTCGTAGCAGCATGCAAGCAAATGATTATGCCAACAACTTGGACAATCGAGGAAACCTGAAAACTTGGGGAAAATGTCAATGACAACCAGGGCAAACTTTTCCAAAGCAAGTGTGTGAGCTAGAAAACTTCTTCTGGTTAAATATGATAAGTTAGATGCGGAACCCATTTAAACCAAAGGAATGCAAGCCTTGTAAAACATATTTGATACAAGCCCTTGAGGATGGGACCTTAAGGAGTTGAAATCCGCAGATGAAGTTTATGCAGACAATTTACAGAGGAGCAGGAGGTGAAACACTTACCGCAAAATCACCGCCATTTATAGCAGTGATAACTCCACCGTAGCCTGTGATTAGGAATAGAGTCACAAATTGACTAGCTGTAACCACACAGAACTGGAGAATAAGAAAGATTCGGAACCTATGACTTATCTTAGAGAGATGATAACGCAGACGGGTGTGCTCCTCTATAAAAACCAAAACATCACAATCCCTTTCCAGCAGCTTTGCATAGTCTTCAAAGTGAATTACTTGCAAATTGCAGATTAGATGAAACAAAATGCTGGCTGATAAAGATATTGTGCTCACGTAACTCCAGGATATAATCAGACCAATCAAAACAGCAGTAGATATCAACCATGATTCATGATGTAAACACGAGACGCGGATGACTTCACGCACAACTTTCAGAATGAAACATGGCAGCGACCAAAAGATCAGCAAGTGTAAAGAATCCTGTGAAAGAAATTATCCAAACCATGTTTTCATTGGACTTGTGACTGAAACATCTCATTGAAGAGCCAAAGGGATGATATGTCAACAAACTATAACTTATGCTGGTGGGAATGTGAAAGGTAAATATATTGATTTATGAGAACTCAATTGCAAGTGAATTCTCGAAAAGTGAGAGATATTGTAAGGGAACCGGATTTTCAAGAGCTGAGATTACAATGTAATATGAGAACCAGGGGGCCTTATACTCTACATATTTAAATCACCAATCATAAAATGATTTATGCTTTGCATTCTTCGTTTTGATGGAAAAAACAATCTTTTATCTGGGGCAAGAAATTAGGAAAATATTGCTTTTTGGTTGGTACGCAGGTGAGCAAATTATGGGCAAATGAGAAAATCTGTAATCTTCAACTTCTGATAAAACTTGAGAGTTTGGGAGGCATCAACATAAACCAACCACAATTCATGCCTGATTGCTAACTATGCCGGATTCCAATCATGCTATGTTAAAACGCAAAAGAACAATGAATTCAAAATAGCCAAAATTACAACAAAGACCACAAGCAGTTAGCACAACATGAAGATGAATCCACAAACAGACTGGGCGAGCAATACAATAATTCAAGCTAGTCAGGAGAGCAAGATACCTTAATCTGTCGAATGTAGAGAAGGGCAAAGCGGGACATATGGCCACCAAAACGATCAACAAAGAGAAACTTTCTAATACCATACTTGCGTAAATTATGTGATAAGCAAATCAAAGAAACAGCAGCAAGACAGGCCTGTGATACCACTATATCAAGCTCGAAATCCTTAATCTGGTATTTTTCGCACCCTGAACAATGGGACAGCTCCAGTAGTGCTACCGGAATGAAGACGCCAATCAGCATAAAAGCAGCCCATGAAAGCAGGAATCTCTTAAGAGAAGATTGATTGAAACCCAGAAATGATAGATATGCTTCAAGCTTTTCCAGTGCTTGATCAACATCATTGATGTCATGGACTGGAACACCAATCCCTTGGCTCTGTAGCTGTGGATTGTGATCAGGAGTTGATTTACTATTGCTATTTTTACTATTAATATCATGATCAAGAAGAGGTGTGCGGGGTGGAGGTTGGTGTTCTGCTTGTAAGTGTATTACAAGAGTATCTTCCATGGATTTTGCAAGCACTTCTGGGGTTTAAGTTTAGGATAGCAACAATGGAGAGAGAAGAAAGATTGAGATCTCTCCCAGTCTCAAGGTCAGGGGCGGTCTGGTGGCTCCCTTGATTGTCAAGAATACAATTAAAAAAGGTAAAAGGTCAAGAGCAAAAGCAGATTCATTCAAGATATATCCGACGGCCAGCTATTTTACTCCTTTTTTTATTTTTATTTTTTATTAATTTAATGTTCACAGTAATATTATTCCTTGGTTGAATTTCTATTATATTTAATTTATTATAAACAACATTTATAATTTTATTATTTAATATATACTTAAATATACAGTGCTATTTTATTTTATTATTTATCTAATTAGAATTTTAGATATTTATCCGCATACGTTATGTTTATTATTTAATATAAAATAAAAAGGCACTGACATTTAAGTATATATATTAAATAATAAAATTATAAATGTTGTTTATCTATATATGTATTACGATGATATTAGAGTTTATACATATTATATTAGATTTAAAAAAGTATAAATGTTCTATGAACATGTATGTTAAGCTAGAATCAAGTTCAAGTATGGTTTTATTATATTTATTATCTATCAATTAAAATTTCATTATATAAAAAAATTAATTATTCAAATTAATTTAGGAATAAATCCATTAGATTCAAGTAAAATTGTTATCCCCAATAGTAAATTCTCAACTAATATGTGTGTCACACTGTATTTTAAAAGTGTTATAGAAAAAAAAATTTATTTGTGTGTTTTAAAATTATTTTTATGTGTTTTTAAAAATAATTTAAAAAAAATCATTATAATATATTTCTTAATGAAAAATATTTTAAAAACAATTATAACCACACTCCCAAAATGTTTTTTTAATAAAAAATATCAAAATAATGTTTCTTTATTTTTTTAAAATTATTTTGACACTAGCTTATAAAAATAATTTAAAAACACTGAAAAATTAATTTAATATAAAAAAAATCATTTTATTTTCAAAAATACTTTTAAAAAACAATATCAAACAGGGTATGAAAGGAGTTGATTAAAAATTGTAAGAACATAGTTTTTCTTTTGGAGTTAATTCAATTTATCCTTAATTTTAGGACAAAAATTATAGTAACTTAGATCAGATCTACACATTTATATAAAATATTTCAGATAAAAATATTGAAAAATAAATTAAAATATTGAATATAAAAACAGAATTACAATTGCACCATCCATAATTAGGATGAACGATGATGCATGGGGCATAGACAATTCATTTTCATTCTCAAAACCTGTTGCTCAGGACTTCTTCGTCGTTGTCGTCGTTTCTGGCAAGAATTCTCAGATGAAAATGCTGCCTGAACTGGAAATCAAAGAAGAATCATCAAAGCAACTGACCCGTCATCTTCTTTGTATTTGTTTTGCTGTGGAGTTTTAGAATAATATTACTGATATTATAATATTTTTTAAAAAATGTTAATTTAATTTATTTCAGATATAAAAACAACCGCTACCCAGAAACATCTCTTAAAATGCAAAATAAGCTTGAGCCCTTGACATGGATTTTGCAGGCTAGGTTTGAATGGTGGTTGCCTGCCTGGACTCTACTGGCCTGTTCAGTAATACTGCTGAGAGGTGGAAGAAGCAAAATTGACCTGAGAAAACGTGGAATGGGGGAGAGCTTGGGGCCAGTGACGGCGATGGCTTGCCTGAAAGGAAGTAAATAAGACGTGATAGAGAAAGCAACACCTCTTGGATAGGCAGGGAGAACCTATCTTCTTCTTCTTTTAAAAAAATAAAATAAAATTTAAAACAACATTTTACAGAGAACTTAAAAATTATAATAAAATAGTATCTGATTAAAATGATAGTTTGTTTAATGGGAAAAATTGATTCAACCCCAATAATTGAAAGCATATTTAAGGTTCATCAAAGAAATAAGAAACTATAAGCATTCCATCACTTATGGAATTGGTATGAATCAACTTGTTTTATATTATTTTGATGTCATTTGTGGTCCCTAAATTATCTTGAAAACGTCTCCTACCCCCCAAGTGTTTTACTCTTTCTCGATCGAGCGTGTGAGTTGAAAATATTATTATTTTCAGTTAGATACCTCAACTCTTAAGAAACGTTCAATCAAGTTTCTTTTTATCTTGGTATACTAGCGTTTGTACTGTCCCCATCGAGGATTTTCTAAAATTCCCTTCATTTTTTACATTTATTTTTCAATCACATGGTTTTTCATCTATTTTATTTAAATAATAAATATTCCAAGTTATGCTACAATTTATCTATTAGTTTTTAGCGATCATAAAATAGTTTTTAACTTGTATAGCTATCGATTATCTTTATTGTATTTTATGCATAATTTAGCACATTTAAAATATTAAATTTTTGTGCAGATGATAAACCATGCGTAAATCAGCCTCATTGTGCGAGATTCTAAAACACGCCAATGGCCTCTAAATTTACATGCAAAGCACCCTGATGAAATCCTTTAATACAGATAGCTGTGTATTCTTACCGTTACCAAGGCCAGAGTATGCAGAGAGCTTCCATGTTTAATCGATCAAGGCACATCTAAGATAATTTATACCACCCAAACACATTGGTATTCAAACTTTAGATCTTTCTGGTTTGTTTTCTCAACGTCATATACTGTGGTCTAAATATGAATACCATAGAATTATTTTTGTGCTTCATATTTTATTGCAGCGAACTGTTGAAAATCAAAGGAAACCAAAAAGTCAGCGTAAGTCAAACCTACTGTTTTATTGAATACAAACTGTTACTGTTTGGATTCAATTCTTGAATTTTCCAGAATTAAGAACACTGAAGAACAAGTTAAGGTTACTGTCATACCTTTTTCTTTATTTATAATGAAAACTCGTAGAATTACATAAGAGTTCTTATGTGTTTACAACTTCTTATGTTTTTTCTTTATTTATAATGAAAACTTGTAGAGAATTACATAAGAGTTCTAATGTGTTTACTACTTCTTATGTTACTTACTTCTAAACTAGAATTGAAATTGCAACTAGACTAAAACACTTGATCAAAGATTTGATCTTATTTAGGAAAGAAAAAACATGCTAGATAAACACCTTGCTGTGAACTCCTCAATCTTCAATCTTTAGTTGTAGTGGACTCCAGCCTTCACTCTTCTGCCTTCGGCAATCTTGGAGTCCAGGAATTTCAACATGAACAAGCTCTTTGAGAAAGAAAGTGGTATTTGATAGGCAAAGGCAGCAGCAATATCACACACCTATAATGATTTTAAACCAGGCTAACCTTTCAGATTGAAATGCTATTGGGGATTCCTCGACCTGTTACTCCAGGGCCTGAGGTGGGAAGGAGCAGCTCATATGGTGGAACACCTGCACCGTTTCTGTTCTTTAAACGGGCATCCTTATTTCTCAAGTTTATTATTTCTTCAATCTCCTCTAACCGAGCAGAAAATCTATTGAACAATTCCACCATTTCATTATCATTGATCCAATGGCTGTGAAGGTGGCTAACCTGACCCAGGTATTCTTCATCTGGGGAGTGAGTCGACAGAGTGTCCTGAGCAGCCATTATTTTGGTGGATTGAAGTTGAGTTGGCAGAGATGACAGGAAAGTATGCTGAGGATTTTGGATGAACCTTTCGTGATCGTTCTCACTTTCTAGCGGGATGAGTTTTCTCATGAGGGTAGGACGATTAGGCATATACCCTCCAAAAGGGTACTGCCCAAAGTTTATAGCAGCATGCTGCCCTGATGCAATCCAGATCATTGTTGTAAGAATGCCAGACAAATCTTCTTTAGTATTGAGTTTAGGCCACCATGGTTCGCTCCTCTTGTCAAAATGACCTTTGTTTTTAATCTCATTCCACCAGGCTTGGAGCTCTATATCAGATGTGACAGAGTTAAGCTCGGAGTAGAAGTGATCAACATAAGATTCTACATATTCTTTTATGGCTGACCATATGAGGAGCCCATCCGAAGCATAAGGGTAGTCCTCTATCACAAGTCTCACTCCACAAGGCATCGAAGGATCCTCCACTGCCATTCCCCTGAAAATTTCATCACAATTATCATTTTCCCCCCGTTTGTTCTACAAGAAGGCTGGCAATAAGAATACAGCAAGTGATGTCTAGAAACAGCTATGCATAGAAAGTATCTAAAAGCATGAAAAATAAACAAAGAGTTAGAGAAATTAAAATGCACCCCAGTTCTACCTGCGAACAAGATCTGCAGGCAATGCCTCCATGTCAAACCGCCACATATTCTTGTAGGCTGCAGAGCTGATCTCCATGGCAAACTTTCCAGGACTGAAGCAGGCCTCAATTATTCCTCCTCCATTAATTAAGCTCTGCCGTGCAAGTGCGTTAATTTCTAGAGTATAGCGCATATGGGGATGAAGCAACTTGTAAATGGGGTGCATTGCACTAAGCTGCCTGTGAGTTGCAATTATATAAGTCTCCATGCAGGCATGAGTCCTCAACCTGAGAGTTCAAAAACACCCACAGGTTAGAAATGTGCTTTCCTTGATTTTTGAAATTTCACTGAGTACAATCTTTTCTTTTACCAGTGATTTACAAGCTGATGAACACCAGCATCATTTGAGCAGACATGAGCTTTGGCTAGTTTCCAGATCCAATGAGTCGTGGCATCATGGCCATGAGTGTAAACGTGTTTGTTGCAAGGTGAAGAAGGTGACGAGGGAAGCGAAAGCTCAATAGCTATTGGCCTTAGAATACCAGCTTGATCATGGAAGAAAACACTCCTTGATGCATAAGCTTTTCTCCCTGGCAAGGAGTTCATCTTCTCGATAAATGGCAAAAGCATATCATGGTAATCAATGATAAATAACCTTTTCTCTTCAATTGCCTGTGTCATCAGGTATCAGAAATCAACGTAAGATGAATCCAGTTCTTCAGCACAAACTGATTTCATTTAATTTTTTCATGCTGTGGATGTTTTGCTTTGTAATTCATCTAGACATGAAAAATCAAGAGATAATAGAACCAGCTAATGTTACAGACTTCTTTGATGAACAAGTCAATGATTTGCCCAACCACCAATATCAAATGTGCAGCAATGGAGCCCATAAACAAAAGGGAGTATGACAATATAAGATGTGAAACAGGATCAGCATTTCAACCAGAAAAAATATGAAAATCAAAGGCAAGAATCACTAAATTTTTTTTTCCAGATTAAGAACAATAGAAACTGGCTTCTGTAAATGTAGCATGAAAAGCAACAAATTAGCATGATGCAGATACCTTCTCTACACTCATTCCATTAAGTTCATGCGCAATTAACTCCTCAGTGATTGCTGACTCTGGAGGGCCATACACGGCATGATCTAGTTTGCTGAGAATTGGAAATTCCTGCAAAATTTAAGTAGCTCACAGACTTAAGGGGTGTGGCAAAAAAGCTACTAAGAATAGTGACAAGTTGAGTAAGATTTGAAATACTACCTTCAAAATCTCAATGTTCACTGGATTCACCCCGGCCAAAGTCTGGCGAGCAAACTCACTATCACGCAACCATGCAAATCTATCCCCTGGGTATATATAGCAGAGACAGGGTGAACAAGAGAAAGATAGTATAGAAAGGCCAAGCAGGAAAGATGGAGGAAGAGAAAGAGTACTCACGCTTTATAACAGCTGGAATATCATATACCAGCAACCTTTCACTCACACTAAGAACCTGTTTCATAAAATTTCCCATTAAGGGAATCTGGGCTATTTCCTTTAGCTCCTCACTTCTTAGAATAAAACCATCATTATATAGCTTATCAATCTCTGAGAAGCACGTGAAGGGAATGTCCGAACTTGACAATGATGCAGTAATGGCTGGAATAAGATTGTGAAGCAGAGCTTTCAACCTTCCAGTAGAGAAAGTGTTCTGCTTGATCTCCTCGAAAGTTTCATCCCTAGGTACATACACTGGATGTGGCTTTTCGATTCTAGTTTCACATGTTGGATCTAAATGAAATCACTCAAGGCCATA
Source organism: Salix exigua (assembly GCA_032356905.1). NCBI lineage: Eukaryota > Viridiplantae > Streptophyta > Magnoliopsida > Malpighiales > Salicaceae > Salix > Salix exigua. Next base: position 9,856,770 of record CM063595.1, on the reverse strand, counting down.
ACAAATCAGGATGGTATTGAAAGAATGTCAGGGAGTAGCTGAAATGAAATTCTCAGGAGAAGACGATACCTTTCTTGGTTGGAGGTCTACCAGTCCTGCAGCGCCTAGGATAAGGCCACTTTTCACCGCCCAGGACCGGTCTAGCAAGCTCTTCATCCTTGTCAGGGTTACCCAAATCGTTATAAGGAGCATAATCATAAATTCTATCGTGAGTCTTCCTCACGCCTTTTCCATTACCACGGAGACTAAGCAAGTCTTCGCGCCGTAGATCTTTGATACCAGGTGGTGTTCGCGATGGTAGATACGCCTGTGTACGGCATTCGCCCATTGCATAAGTATAATGAAACACAAAAACTTGGTAAGGAAAACAAAACAAAGAAATCCCTTGTAAACAACGCTAACTTGATTTCTGAAGATAATTCTGCTATCAGGATTATCTTTGCTCGAATGAATCCATGTATTTGCAGGGAAGAAAATCGGGCCTGAATCAAAACCATGAACCACAATCTCCATCAAGTAGAACTCCTTGCCATGAAGATTAGTAGCGAGCACTGCACCAGGATTCCCGAAATCGAAGGGAACAGTGAAATCAGCTGAATATTCAATAATATGCTCGTTATTTGATGGCTTCGGTAACCAGCCCCTCACAGAAGCCTGCACACTCTTCCCCGAATTGGTTTCTACATGAACAAGAGAGCAGAAAAACTTATTTGGTTACTGATGCAGATTTTAGCATGCAAATAATGTTAAGAAACAGATCGTAGAATTTTTTGCTTCTAAGCAATGGAATATGCTCCACTGATTACCAGGGTCAATCTCCTCACTGACAAGTTGAATCAAGATCCCTCTACCAATCCCGTTAACAAAATATTCCCATTGATCTTCAATCTTTTCATTGATCTTCTCTTTCATCTTCTTCCTTATAGTGATCACTGCCCTCACATCTATCCCTCCTTTTCCTAAATTATCACTAGAACTCGATAACACTACCTCATTTACTTCTTTATTACTAGCTTCCTTGCTATAAGGCTCCAAAGCCTTGTCATCACTGCTTATCACTGCACGGATTGACCCGGGGGTACAGCTAACCTTTGATCCTGATGGAACTCGGGTTTTCCAGAGAAACCCGTCTTTCCAGGCTCCGGATGTCGCCGGAGATAGTCGGAAAGTGAGCTCTGACTTGAAAGGAGAATATACTCGTTTCATTGCACACATGGTGATGAAAAGAAAGTTGACAACTTGTAAGGGTAAAAACGAAGTTCCCGGCAGAATCAATGGAGTTGCCCTGCCCAGAGAGAGAGTTTGCAGCTTGTGAAACTGCGAGGACTGAGAGACAAGTGCCGGAGTGAGAGAGACAGTTGATAATGGCAATTATTGCTCTTTCGATGTTCTCTGTAGTTCTTGCTGTGTTTATTTCAAGGATGTATGACCCTATCAGTTGCACACTCTCAGTTAATGGAGCGTGGAAACACGTGCCAGTGAGGTAGCTGTACTGTAACTTGAGACGATGTTTTTAAAGTGTTTTTTATTTAAAAATATATTAAAATTATATTATTTTTTTAAAATTATTTTAACATTATTATATCAAAATAATTTTAAAAAAATCAAATTCTATTAATTTAAACTTAAAAATAAAAAAAATTATTTTTTTTCAAAAATACTTTTAAAAATCACTCCCAAACACCACGTGTAAAAAAAGCTAGGTCTCACTTAACTGTCTGTCTCCAGTAAGTTTCGAGAGAGAAAAATGGTGGATGAAGAAAGAACTCATTTATAAATTATAATAAATAATAAAGTTATTACTAAAAATAAATAAACAATAAAGAAGCTGTCTGGACGGGGGGAAATGGGGAACGCAGAGACACTTTTGGTAATTATATGGAAACTCTTGGCCTATTATCAAGCGTGTTTATTTATTCGAGTTCATTTTCTTATCTTCTACATATAAATCTACAGCTGTCAAATCATATTAAAAATACAACCGGCCAGATTTATATATAATTTAATTTTAGCATCCATATATTAAAATTATTTTCAAATAAAAATATATGTATATATGCATAAAAATTAGACAAGTCAAATAGACGTGTTCATATTTTATTTATATATATATATATTTGCATAAAAACTCTTAATTTAACTAATTAAATGCATGGTTAGACTTTTCAGACTAGCATTGTATTTTTTATATATAAAAATATACATTTGAGAATCTCAAACAAAAACAAATGTAATTTGCTGAAAAAAAGGGCACGTGTTTTAGAAACGAGTGCATGATGTGAGAACCTGCTAAACGAGACCAATGACCCACAAGGAAGCACGTGGCTTGGTCAACAGATCAATGTCTCAGCGAGGATAATTTATTTTTAAGTAAATGAGAGAGAAACTTAATCTCGATACACACAGCTTGACCAAAAATAATAGAGCCACGTGGAATTATTGTAAGACACGGTTTAAAATATTTCACTATCTCTAAGAAATAATAGACCTACCAAAACTATCTCTAAAAAATAATTTAAAAAAAAACCTCATGCTTATAGTTAATTATAATCGACTCATGTCCATTTAAAACATGATTGCTTCCCTATTTTTTTATACAGAAATTTTTAAATAAACTTGATATTGATTTAGTCAACCATGTAGCATGCATTCTATTTGCATTAGATAAAAATCAAATTTAATTTAAAATCCAAGCTAGTGGATCACTAATTTAACATAGAGAGCCCATCCAAGTTGATAAAGCTACAATAAATAAATCACTACAAGCTTACAGCTAACTAGTTAAAAAACAAAAAGTAAATCGTGTGGTTTTTTTATTGTAATATTAAACACAAATTATTGTATATTGTAATAGAATAATATTTATTTTGCCTCTCGGTGCATAAAAACTAAACTCTTGGACTCGGGGGCATTAATCCTTTTCTGTGACACCGGTTGTCATTCTCTGATTCTTTGGATATTCGAGTCTTTTTCAGGTTTTTTTTACAGTAAAACTATGTTTTTACCCCACAACAAGCGATTGTTTACTTAGGGGTATTTTTGATTTTTTATATTGATGTGAATAGTCATATTACTCTCAAATAAGATAATAACAAAGTGGCTTGATGTGTTCACTTTTATGTATGGTTTTATTTTCTTGTTGTTTTGCCCTTTAGTTCACTGATTGAGAGCATGTTTCCTTTTCAGCTTCCTCTGGTTTCTGCTCCCCAGTTTTGTTTATCTTTGGTCTTAATATACTTACATTTGATAAAAAAAAAGATAATAACAAAACGTTGCCTATGAGAGTGTTTCTGGTTTTTCAAATGTTTGTAAGCAATACAAATACAAATACAAATATGCCCTGAGAAAAGATAAAATTCAAAAGCTGATTATATGAGTGTTTAAGTAATTTTATGTTTTCATTTTATTTTTTTCTGCATAATACTATTAGTGTATTGACCGGACACGCAATTTCTTCCCTGTACTCCTTTCAAGAGAAGTGTATGTCATCGTGCGCCACTAGCATCTCACCGAATGAATCACTATGTCATCTTTCATATAATGATGTACATGTCGTCTTGGCCAAAAACATGACGGTGATCGGTTGTTTTTTTTTCTTTTCTCTCTTGCAGCCTAGTATTCATGGAAATCCTCTTTGTTTATGGTGTTTTCAATTTAGTCCCTCCTCTTTTGATTGTTTTGTTTGGTCTTGATTTCTACATAGAAGTTTTGATTTATTTCAATTTTATCACAATCAAGAACAAGATAACTACAAAATTATCATGGTTATAACTTGTAAGAGCTGCCAGACACTGACTATTATCATTTTCTTCCCCTTTTCTTTTCTGGTTCAGTGTAAAGTGGAGTGATGTGCCTGGTATGAAGACGAGAGATGGGTAATTCCAATACAATCTTAGAAGGATCGAGTTTGCAGTTTATCATCCTGGCTGCCTATCTTTTATTTTCTCCATAAAAAATACCCAAGACATCTGTCCAGAATCTTCTATGTCAATACGAAGCCCAACAGGAGCAAAATTAGGTTTCTCAATAAGTGCAAAAGGCCGAAAGCAGTTGGCCCAAATTTGCGATAAGAAAAACAAGTGATCATCCTGTACCCCATATATATGTCTCATCAGGATCAACATTTTCGCCAATTTGACCATGATGATTTAAATCTGTGATTATGGCTAAAATAGAAAATAATTACGTGAAAGGGGAACTGTGGTGGCAGCGGGGCATGTAAGAACCTCACCATCTGCAGTTACCGTGTATGTTTCTGGATCCACTGTAATATTTGGAAGCGCATCATTGAGTTTCATGTCGAGTTTGGTGAGTTTCCTAACACCACCCACAGCTTCCACTCTCTTGTCGAGTCCGTACTCTTCCTTGATCCCATTGTCTGCAGCGTCCTGTGCACAAGAATAAAATAAAAAAGATTCATATATATATATATATAAAGCAATATCATGTGCAACAAACTTATGGAAGAGAAAAGGAGGGAGTCATGCCTTGCTGACAAATGCAACGGAGTGAGTGCTTCCAGCCTTACCAAATGCTCCAAACATTGGCCTTGAAATCACCTGCAACAAAAATGTTACATTTTGCTCTTTGATCTATATGCATATTTGAAAAATCAACTTGGATTTTCAGATCATATAAACATGTGAAATGATGTGCCAGGTTATGATCCTCCAAATAGTTTTTTTGATTATTTTTTTTGCATTACACTTGTTTAAAATTGCCAAGGTGAGAACACTTATCTGTAGTTGTCAATAAAGAGATGCATGGTTAACCAAAATAACGAGACTCCAAAATGCTCATCATAAATTTCATAGGATAAGTATAAAATTCATACAGCTGTCATATTAGCAAAGTGATAATTAGTCATATGATGCATCTTAATTTTGTACTAATGCTATCAAATCTTACAGGTTCAGGTGTAGGGATGCTTGCATTTGGATCCCCCATGTTAGCCCATGCAATAGCTCCACCTTTAATCACCATTTCTGGCTTTACCCCAAAGAAAGATGGCTTCCATAAAACAAGATCAGCCAACTTCCCTACCTGCAGAAACATATATTACTAATGGAAGGCTAGGGAGATTCCAAAATTAATTGGTTCAATTCCACCATAATGTCCAATTGAAGGATTAAACAGAAATTGATAACGTTTGTCATGTACCAACTGAACTATTGCAATCAACTGTTTCTCAACCCTTAGAAGAATTTGTGCATGATAACTTTTGGCCTGTGGAGGTTTAAACTAGCATACCTCAACTGAACCAACAAACTCGGCAAACCCATTAGCTATTGCAGGGTTTATTGTGTACTTTGCAATGTATCTTCTGATGCGAAAGTTGTCATTGTCTGATCCATCAGGTCCAATCAATCCCCTTTGTGATTTCATCTTGTGAGCAGTTTGCCATGTTCTACATATAACCTGACAAGACAGAATGGGACTAAATTTGAACCTCAGTTACTAGGGATGCAGGGCCATCATTTAGGAATATACAAACAAGAAATATGCTACATGCTAGTGTGGCAGAGGTTAAGGAAACAACGGCTTTGAGAAATTCCATGGATAGTGCAGTCGAGGATTTGCAAATTGATCCCTAATATAGCAAGCACATCCATAGCCAGATAAAAGAAGAAGAAAAATGAAGACTTGTGATTCTTCCACATGAGTATATCTGATGCAAAAATAGCTAGCATGAAAACTGTACTTCTGTGTACTTATGAAGTTACATTTTTGGAAGCCTTGTAAATTATCTAAAGAACATATACTTTGTCAGTGATTCATTATAAGATGTATCAGTAGCTTATTATGCAACGAGTCCAATTTTAACCCAACAATATCGTAGCAAATCAAAATAGCAGATAATGTCCATGCTACAGTAGGATGTGACTTAGCCATCAACTTTTAAAGGTACTTGGTTCGAGAAGCTATGCATGCCAGCTTTTATTTTTCTTCTTTCTAAGCACATATCATTCCGAGTACAAATTTTCATGATCCTTAATTCTATCGCATTGAAGCCGAATCAATATCTGGTTAAAAACCACCTGCCAAAATGCTAGAGTAGGTTTCATTTAAGCTTCCAAGGCCCATATTTTCACGATTGGTTGTCAAAGAAAGATACAAAGCAGAAGCAAAAGAGAAAAAAATGCTCATTAATCAAAACAAGTAATTGATGAACCTCTCCAATGCGCCCCATGGCCTGTGAATCGGAGGATATAATGCTAATCGCTCCCATATCATGTAATATGTCTTCTGCAGAAATTGTTTCAGCCCTTATCCTTGATTCAGCAAAAGCAACATCTTCTGGAATGTCTTTATCAAGGTGATGGCAGACCATCTGCAACGTCAAGTACAAAATGAGAATAAAACACCCGTATAGATTCTACTTGCTTACATTTGGCAACCCATCATACCAACATATCTAGATGCTCATCTATAGTATTGGAAGTATATGGCCGTGTGGGGTTTGTTGATGAGGGCAGGACATTTTTTACGCCACATACTTTGATAATATCTGGAGCATGACCACCACCTGCACCTTCACTGTCCAAATAGAATCAAAATAAACATCACAGATTCGGAAGTGGAATAATTAATAAAAGGGTAAAAGTTCAATTGAATATTGTACTCAGAGGTAAAACAGTTATAACAGGCTAGTAATACTTTAGTAAGTGGAAAAGCTATATGATCACAACAACTTGAGGTTCATAAAGAACAGAGACAAAAAAAAGTAGGAGATTGAAAACATGCGAAGAAAGAGATACTAGGTACTACAATGAAAAGGACAAAGTCCTGCAACTGCAGTTAACATGATGTCAATAGCTAAGTATTCAAAAGCAAAGATGTTGAGTACATCATCAGAGAGGTAGAGATCTCTGACTATGGTTAATGTTATACCATTAACCGGATTTAAGTAAACACATGACATCCACCATGAACTTTCCTATTGAAGATCTTTTTAGTTTACATCTTGTTATAAAACTGCCATCACTAGTTGCCAGGAAAGGACATCAAAGAAAATAGATACAAGAGATTTCCTTCTTTCTTTCCTGGATGGATGAGGAGTGTCATCTCTCAGATACAATCTAGATTTGTTCCTTTATAAATTGTTATCTAAGTCACAATAGAACCTGTAAATTGAAAAATAATCAGAAATTCAATATCTACCTATGATATGTATGGATAGTTCTTCCTTTAAATGCAGCAATAGTATCTTCCACAAATCCAGATTCATTCAAGGTATCGGTATGGATATTGGCCTGCCAAAATGCAATATAAAAAAAGAATTCTGGTTTAAATACTTAAACACATGATAGTTCCCCTGATCTTTCCTTTTAAGAAAGTGACCTGAATGTCATATTCTTCTGCAACATTCAAACAATTGTCTATTGCAGCAGGAGTAGTTCCCCAGTCCTCGTGAAGCTTCAGTCCCATTGCTCCAGCCCTGATGATTTTATGTAGCTCCTCGGGTTTGGAAGCGTTGCCCTAAATTAAATAAATGTTATCAATGGAAGCAGAAAAATAGGTAACAGAGTCTTTTCAGGGTTTACAACAATTTTTCATATTACTAAGGAAGTTGTAAAATGAGATGCCTATCCTTCAGATGTGTTCTATACAGAGAAGAAAATATGGAGGTAAAAGGAACAAAAAATCTGAACATACTTTTCCAGTGAAGCCAAAGTTTAGAGGCAGGCCATCGGTAGACTGCAGCATTAATTTCATATGTGAAGGCGCGGGAGTACATGTGGTTGCACGTGTCCCATCAGCAGGTCCTGTTCCACCTCCCACAAGTGTTGTAACGCCTACATAAATTTTGAAGTTGTGGAATGAGATATCTATTATATGTACCCTGAGGTGTTCATTTCAGTTTTCATCATCTAATGTGATACAGGTTTACCCAGGTTACTAAAAGAAAAGATGACAAACAAGATTTCTAGATATCCAACAGTCCAGATGTTCATTTTAAGTTAGAATACAGAAAATGTGTGCAATAAAATTTTCAAAAACGATTCTGAATATGCTTTTTTTTAACCTTCATCCATGAATCTACTTGTCCAACATAGCATATTTTCTTAATTTATATTTTCCAAATAGAGAAGACATGAATAGCAAGGGGGGAATAGGGAATTTTCATGTTTAGGTTCAAGGATATAGCCCACTGCTCAGACCATCTCAAGGCTCATATTCCCACAGTTGCACTTGCATCTGGCATTGGGTAGCTTAACACTTTTATCATGGCACGTAAGGATGACTGGGAGCAATCACAAGAGCTTTCTAAAATTCCAGGGATAATATAAAGGCAATAATGTATACTGATACACTGGAAGGCACATTGTAAAGTGGAGATCCAGTAAATAGCATGATTATTAATTATTTTCTATCCTATCTCATCTACACAAGAATATAATGTGTTGTCCGTTACACATGCAGTTTCCTGCTGAAGTGTTTCTAACTATATAGCTCACCACTTGATATCGCCTCAAAAGCGAGTTGAGGGCATATGAAGTGCACATGACAGTCTATGGCACCTGCAGTTACAATCATTCCTTCCCCCGCAATGACCTCGGTGTTAACCTAATTGTAAATAACCTTAGTGTTAATCCAATTATAAAAGACAAACAAGAAAAAGGAGGAGCAAATGAGTCATTGACATGGCTGACATTGCATGATGGAGCTTACCCCAATGGTAATATCAGAGTAAACATTCATGACATCTGGATTTCCTGATTTTCCAATAGCACGAATAAGATAATCCTTGATACCAATATCTGCCTTGTAAATTCCACTATAATCAATGACCACAGCATTTGTTATAACAGTATCAAGGGAGTCAGCTGGTTGATGTCCACATGACTGGCCCATTCCATCCCTTATAACTTTTCCACCTCCAAAGACACATTCATCACCATAAAAGGCAAAATCTCTTTCAATTTCAGCATAAAGATTGGTATCACCCAGACGAATTTTGTCACCAGCAGTAGGGCCATACATGTTAGCATAAGCCTCACGAGAAATTGTATTGTTGAATGCAGAGCCTTCTCCAATTACACCTTCACTGCAAAAAAAGTCAGGCATCTTCACTATCTCTAATCAGTGTGGCTGACTATGGTAATCAATAAATCCTTTTGATAACATAGAATAGAAGCAACAAGCAGTTGCTAGGTAAGAGATTCTAAACCTAGCATTTTCTTCTTCTAGATTCCCAAATTTTCTCCTCCTTATGTTTCCCATAATATCAGTACAGTTTTCATGATCAACAGGCCCATCAACAATGCCGTTTCCACCTCTGATCACCTTTTTACCTCCAATGCTTACAAGCACAACACTTTTACTTTCCCCTGGCTGGCAAAGTAGAAAAAGTTTTAGTACATCACAGATAATGCAACAACAGGATTGATTTAGAAATATAAATAAGATTACAGTAGATGAAATCAAGTTAAGAACCATCTTTATACCACAAGATTTCAACCAAAAAAAGAGAAAGAGGAGTTATTTTAACATCTCTCCTAATACCTTGGGATATCTTAATATCAACTTCTACCTTGGAATAATAATCTACAAGTATGCTTTCAAAATCTTATGACTATCTTGTCATATTTTGCCAGGAACTTTCAATTGCTGGATGGGTTCTCCTAATCATGCATCATTTAAATCCTACCCCCAGTTTTAAACACATTAACATTTCAAATCACCGCGCAGAGAATACTTTCAAGTTGAGTAATTTACCAGCAGTCCAGCACCCAAGTTTTCTAAGCATTCAAGAATATGCCACATTTTACAATTTCTGTAAGAAAACTAAATGTGACAGATAGAGATAACAAAAAATGTTTTAACTGAAATTAAATAACTGGAACAAGAAAGGTGATAAATTCAGTGGTAGTTACAAATTTCAACCTCAAATCGTATTGCTGTCCCAGCCGGGATGTTCAGGCGCATGCCATATGCTTTTCTTCGATCAAAAAGTAAACTCCGATTTGTCTCGACAAAATGATAGTGGCTGCCTACCTGAAACAACGGTGTATCATTGACAAACATAATAATGAAAAGGCATCAATGCAGTTGCTTAATTTATTGTCACACAGAGGCTGGGCATCCTGGGAAGGGATGCCTATAATAGCAAATAGCAAGAGCACCTGAATTGGCCTGTCTCCGGAGTTAATGACTTTGAGGGTTACTGCTTTCCTTCCAAGATTAATTGTGACATTCCCTTCTCCAAAGATTATTGCACCAGGAATTTCATTATCTTCTATTGCAGGAAATTTGTCGAGAGAAGGAACTGCAGAATAATTTCCCTCCATCAAGTTCTTACAAACTAGCCTTCACATAATACTACACTAGTGTGCATGGAAAGCTGGGATCATAATAGATCATTTCAAGTTCAAACCACATCATGGAAGATTGAAGAGAGTAAAATGCAAGGATGATGAGAAGCGAGATATAGGAATGAAATTTTCTTTCAAGTTAAAAATAACTTGATTCTAAGCTCTCTAATTTACCAACCAACCCTAGCATCTTGTTTTCATATTTCCCAGGTCACTCCTCAAATATGCAAAATGATCTTCTCAAGAAAAAGCCTTATGGCTTTAGAACACGGAATGTGAATAATATTTTATAACCAGTTCTCACAAGATAAAAAAAAAAAGGAAAAAAAAGAGAGGAAAAAATGGCATTTAAAATAAAACAAATAAGAAAGAAACAGAGAGAATAGAAGACAACAACTTACAGTGAACATTTATCAGTGAGCAACAGCAGAAACATTAAGAGTACAAAAACTTTCATTCATAAAAATCTAGGGTTTTGTATACTGCTTATTTTGAAGTTGAACCTTCATTAAGTATAAAGGTAGAGCACCTTCACTAGAAGCTCTGATTCTCAGATCAGGTTCATTAATAAAGTATTTCAAACAACAGCACATCCCTAAGGTAAGCCCTTACCTGGAAGAAATGAACCCTGTAAAGCTAGCTCCAGATTCCCATTTTCACTAGCAATCGCATTATGTACAGTGATTAACTTGGTCCCATCAGGAAATGTCCCTTCAACCTACAGTTAGTTTTACATAATAAGGCAGTTGAAGGAAGATTATAATGAATAACCAAGTAAGTTGATAAGTTTGATAAAAGATCTGACACCATATATTCTGGCATCATCTTTTCATCAAGTATACATCAACACATAAGCAGAATTTCTGTCAGGTTTCCACTTTCAAACCACAGTGCACAGTAGTTTTTATAACCTTGATCCTCTTATCCTTTTTGTTTGTTTGTTTGTGCCGAGGCATCACTTATACTCATACTCGCAAACAAGAAATAGTAAATCCTCATCTTCTTTCATAATTCATTGAGGCACAAAGTAGCTATTCGCATAAGAGAATTTGGATTGATGTATAGTGTGATAACTGATAAAGTCCATAAAACATGACTTCAAAAGTATTTATAACTTAATGAAGCTTCTTAATACCTGTACAGTATCGAGAATATGCGGAACTGCTGGGAGAACTTGTCTCCTGTGTAAACAGCATATCAATAGAAATCCAAATTAGAAATAAACTCAATAAACAAACAGGATCTCTCAAAAGTTCCACTCCACGGCTCATTAGTGAGAATCACAGGTAACTAACTGGTATGGAGAAATCCTAGATTTCTACTAATATTACAGACAGGATGAGCATGTGTCTTAACGAGACATCTCATCTGCAACTCCATCAAAGAAAGATTACATCACATGAACAGATATTAATTAATCATTAGTTCTAATATCATCATCACCATCATCATCATTATACCTACCTTCCAAGTAGCTGTTTCCCAATGTCCATCAATTCCGCTACACTCTTGTCACCATCGCGAACAAATTCCAAAATCTATGAAGAAGAAAACCATAGACGTTGGGCGCCTCTATATTTCTCATAAATTATAGCAAAAAAAATAAATTCAGAATATAAATAACACTATTTTTATTGTGAAAAAGGAAAAAAAAAACTGGTTTAAAAATTAATCTCCATTCATAAAAACGTAGTCAAAGCCGTTGTGCTAGAACTGAACACGGAAAGAAAAGATAGAAAGGTAAATTACCTGAGAGGCAATAAGAGCAACGGCCTCGGGATAATTAAGCTTGTGGCCTCGAGCAAGGCGTTTCTGTGCGAGAAATCCAGCATTGTGGAGTCCTAGCTTATCCACCTCTCTTGGTATCAGTTTCATTTCTACCTCTGAGCTCCTATTAATTTTATCAAAATTCCAAGTCGGTCCAATCCAATCTCACAAAAAACAAATCACAGTGAAAATCAGGGAAGCTAATATAGATCGAGAGAGGAGAGACCTTAATTCTTGCTGGCTTTCTTATCGGCCGGGAATCGTTGCTGTGACGATGGTGGAAGATACAGAGAGGACGAGGGAGTTTTGGGGTGACGAACTCCTGCTGCTAAGTGTATGCACTGTACCTTGCCTTGCTTCACGTTGAAAATGGTGGTGTTCGTCGCATCTCACTTGAATCCCGCGACTTTCCATTGGAATGTACAGTCACTACTTATGACGTATTTTCCTTCCATTTATGATTTATGATAAAAACAAAATGTTTTTTTGTAAATAATTCTCACAAATTATTCATAGTTATTCCTTAAAGTATTTTTAACTTTAAAAACTATTGAAATACTATAAATATATATATTTAAAAATTATTTTTAAATATAATCACATCAAAAAAAATTAAAATATATATACATAAATTAATTTAAAACAAAAAATATTTTTTCCAAAAAATACAGGTTTTTACATAAACAAACAAATCCTAGTTATATTCAGAATTGCACGGTATAAAAAAAGGGATTTAAGACTAATTAAATTGGGACTTACTAATTACGAGTCTAATTTACTCGTAATTAATTATATATATATAAATTTAAATATTAATTTAACAAGTATAATTAAAATTCAAGATAAATTAAATTTAAATTATACAATATAAACACAAAGTCAAACAAACATAATCTCAAAATTAGAAAAAAAATCATAGGTTAATAAAAATAAAGAGAATTTTAAGGCCGGAACGGCACACCCGGGACGATACTGAGACGTTACGGCCGGAATTAAAACCGAGACAAAAACAACGTCGTTTCATCTCGGTTTTTTTAACAGAACGGAACGTTCCGGGCGGAATGAAACGGAATTGACAACTATGGCAAAAAGAAATTATTTTATTATTTTTGCAAATTTATATTAAAAAGAATTGGTTTGGAAAAATATTTATGAATTTTAAACATTTTTTCTGGTATTGACATCATCGGCCGTCCTCCTAAATTGTTTTAAGCAAGTTGACGTGGCATGACGAGCGCCGTTGTTATTTTCAATCCTTATCACGAAGCTTGGTTGGAAAAATAATTAAGTCATGGGAAATAATTTAATCGGCGTTGGATGCCTGGATTAAACTAGTACGGTAACGTAAGCATGGAAGCCAATTGCTAAGCTCCACCGCCAGATCCACCGCAATTTGTACACGTGTCTTTTAACGTCAATGCCTGTCCAGCTCAGATCGCATGCGGAGTCCCCACCCCACCCCTTAAAATAATGCATTTAAATTTACTTATCAATATATGGTAGTTTTTTATGGCACATCCATCGTGGCTATCCATGACATCATAATCATCATCATTACGATTATTATTAATAAAAAAACTAATAAAAGCTGTTGATGTTTTATTGTCCCTATGCCCTTATTATTGTAGATTTTAAAAGTAAATTTATGGTAATGTTAGGTTTTTTCGTAGTTATTGATGGGTTCAAGAGTTGATATGTAATTATAAATTTTTTTATTATTTATTTTTGGAATTACTACAGGTGTGTCGTACGGACGTGTCATTAGTGTTATACGTGCCTTCCAGGCGACACGTGCGACGTCTATTTGTTGTGGAAAGTGCTTGGTCACCATGTTACTGTGTGTGTCGCCCTGTCCTCTACCTCTTGGTGTAGCGCGTGTCGTGAAAGTGGTCAATAAATCATCGTTGAATGATTTTTTTTCTTTTTTTCTCTCCTGCTGAAGAAAAATACATGGCAATCCCTTGTGTGTCACGGTTGTTTAGTTTTAGTCCATGTTCTTTTGATTTAGTTTTTTTTTATTTTTTCAATGGAAATTTTGATTTTTTTTTCAATTGTATCTTTTAATTGAAACTAATTATATATGTTGATTTTCATTTCAATCTTTTTTTTTAATTTTTTGCTTGTTTATGTTTTTGTTTAATTTTTTTAAACTGCAATTTTATTCTTTTAATATACCAAAACAATCTTAAAATATATAAAAAATAACTTTAAATCAAAATTTCAAAATGCTCTTTAAAGGAGTGCTATTTAGTGGCATTTAAATTTTTTTTTGAAAAGAATGAATTATTTTTATTTTTATTTTATTTTAAATAAAATAGATTTAGATCAATTTGATATATTGATGTCAAAAAGATTTTTTTAAAAATATCATTTTAATACATTTTTAAACAAAAAAATACTCTAAAAAACAACTTTAACAAGAATTTAAAGTTTTCTAATGTTTTTAAATTATTTATATATATATATATATATTAAAAATAATTTTAAAAAATTAAAAAATATTATTTTAATATATTATCCTAAAACTGCTGTTAGAGTGGTTGACTGACTCGATTCGACTCACATTATTCCATGAAAGTTGATAATATCTATGGGATTAATGCTATGCTCCTCAACTCTTTCGGAATAATTCTGCTAAAATCCTCAAGGCAGCTCGATCGTCTGCCACCCCCATGCTGTCCAATCCCTAGGAATCCCTCCATCCAAGGAAACAAATTAAACCTCTTTCTTCTTTAAATTTAAATTTGAACAAAAAAATCACAATCCATTTTTATTTAAATATGCGAAGATTCAGTATTCGGATGCATTTTATCTTAATTTTCGATTTTTGATTTTTTGGATCAGGATATATATATATATATATATATATAGCCCTGTTACGTACGGCTGCTGATAAGTTTAATCGTATACTTCAGGCCAGAGGAATAGAGAGCTCCGTGCTAAAAAACGCAAGCATCTTTTTGGTGCACCTGCTTTATTTATTACCATTACGCTATCTTTTCTTTATTTAGCTCTCTCTTCTGGGCAGTTTCATCGATGGCCAGAAGAGCTCCAAGCTGTGACGACAGTACTGGTGATGATTGCAGCAGAGGAGGAGGTGAAGCCCTGATTCCGTGCTCTAATATCTATTTCTCGTCTTCTTCTTTTGCAGAACAAACCAACAGTTCTGGCAGGATGTCTTGCAAAAACTACTGTTCAAAATGTGATATGGTGGGTGGAGATATATTTTACGGTACAGATGATTATCTGGACGTCAAAGACTTGATACACAAGGAAGATGTGCTCGAGCATTACAGAAGGGAAACGATCATGAGGTCCTTGAATAAGAGAAAGCTGAGTCGGCTCTCTATAACTCGGTGTTTCGAGTTCTTGAAACTGGCATATTGCCTCAGATAGTTGTTTCAGTTTTAATTTTGGAACCTTTTTAAAGCCACCAGGTTTCCTCGAGCTGATGAGGAGGCTCCGGTACCTTTCTGTTCCTCTCCACCAGCTTGAGGACTCTCCGCCTCACCAGACATCTGATAGAAAACTGATAAAGCAAGCGGAGAACACATCATGAAGTTAACCAGCTTATAAATTTCTATTCAAAATCAGAAGTTTCATCATCATCATCATCAGAAGAAGAAGCGATTGCGATACACGTGGATCTTGCAATCTGTGAGCAGAGACCATGCGTTTAGATGGGCTGTAGGCGGCAGCAGACACGGAGAAGGAAACTGATGAACCGGCAACGTTTAACTCGTTGAGATTTTATAAATAGAAACGCTGCTCAAACTTCATTGTTGTATCAAAAATTAATGGAGAAACTATATATTTGATCCCGGAGTTGTTGTTTTTTTAGTACATTATCTTTATTATTCGTTGTTAAAAATATATTTTAAAAAATAAAATAAAAACAAATATTATTACACTGAAATAAATAAATAAATCGTACGCCCACCCCTCTACCAATAATAAGAGAATATTTTGCACTGTGTAATGATGACAGCCTAGCTACCAACGTAAATTGAAAACTCATGCTGCCTTGATTTCTCTCTCCCACTTCTATTATTCACACATGATGATTTTATCCTGTTAAAAGAGTTGCGGTATTTGGGAATTAATGAAGGAAAATCTTCCAGTTAATTTCTTTCTTTTCTGGTCCAAGCACTGCGCTGTGCACTCAGCTAGCCAAGGCTTCATCAGAGAAAACCAGTAAGAGAAGTTCATGGCTTGAGTTGACCATTGGAGATCGATGGAGGCCTGGTTGTTTCTGGGGCAGGGCGTCCTTTCCTGATTTTTCGACGTTTGCTTTCCTGTAACTTTCACATTTGACTCAGACTCCCTAACTACCGAAAAAGAAACCTCAACTCACGCCATCTCTGACAAATTAAGAAAACTTTATTCCTATAGCTCTCATCACTGCACAGCTACTACGACTACGACTATATATATATATATATATTCTCTGCGTTTCTTGGGTCATTTGCACCAGCAAACTCTACATTCAGCTTCATGTACTGAAAGGAAGAAGATAGTGGTACTCTAGCCCTGTCAGTCCCCGCGTCGAGTGTGTACATATATATATATATATATTGCTCATTTTGATACATAACTCTGGTCTTTAGTACTTTGATTCTTGTTTTCTGTTTGCATTGTCTTGATCTTGTTTTGGGTTGCTTTTATCTGGATCTGATGATGACTTGAACATGATTAGTATTTTCTTACTTTAATGTTTCGATGAAGTGATCAGTGGTTTTGTCTTTATTATTGTCTTGGATAACTCTCTCTCTCTTTTTCTCTCGATGCTTGCTTGCTTGCCATTCAATGGTTTCTAGTAATATTTATTATTATCATCTTGATTTTTCTTCATTCTTCCCTCGCTAGTGTTGAGTGTTGCATTTTCATCGATCAACTCTCTTCTTAAGATTTGAAGCACTGATCTGGTTTCTTACCCTTTGACTCTCTCTTTCTCTCTTGAAATGAAATGGGAGAATCTTCTTCATCAATTGGCTATAATAAATATTATCACCTGTGGAGGCCCTTTTCAGGGACATGGAATAATACATTTTTATTTTGAGAGCATCACATGTTCTCTGATTCTAATTTGTAATGTTAAGACCTACCCACCTTGTCTCTGCCTTCCTTCCTTTCTTATATATATTCAACCGCCATTTTTTTTTTAATTTCAACTTCAATCAATGCATTGCATGGTTATTTGAAATTAGATGTTAATAGTTCTTTGATTTTCTGCTTCTTTTTTCATGCACATTTTGAGCATGTATGCTGAATTCTGGATCTTTTCGGTGTTGAATTGTAGTTGCATAAGGTTTGATCAATTTACAGGCATGTAATTGATTGGAAGAGAAAAACCAGTGTTCTCCATAGAAAAAAATGGTTCTCGGGCTTAGATCAAAGAGCCGAAAAGGCACTTCAGTGCAAGTTGATTACATCATTCTTGTACAAGAAATCAAGCCTTGGCCCCCATCACAGTCTCTCAAATCAGCTCAATCTTTGTTGCTTCAATGGGCGAATGGTGATCAGGGTTCTGGTTCCTTCAGTTCTAATGCTGGAGATGGGAAAGTTGAATTTGGCGAGTCTTTTAGGCTTTCAGCTACTTTATGGAAGGAAGTGTCGAGAAAAGGCACTGCTCGAGACAGTTTCCTGAAGAGCTACTTAGAGTTTAAATTTTATGAATCTCGAAAGGACAAGGCAATGAAAGGTCAACTCCTGGGATCTGCAGTCATAAACCTTGCAGATTATGGAATCATCACGGATGCTGTAACTATAAATGCCCCAATTAATTTCAAGAAGCCTTCTAGGAGCACGGTGCCGGCAGTTCTGTATGTAAATATTCAGGCATTTGACAGAGATAAGTGTAGCTTGTCAAAAGAAGTGTCACTGGACAAGGATGAAAGTGAAACTGTCTCAGAAGTGCCAAATGAAGGGAATGACAATGAAATTGAGATTGCCTCATTCACTGATGATGATGATATTGTTTCCCCACATTCATCACTGACTGTATCCTCTTCTGCATTGGAGTCTATCGGAGGTTCTCCAGGTCAATCTGACAAGGTACTCTTTAATACCATTTTATTCTTGGTAAGTTGTTGTCGAAAAGGTATTATAAACTATCAAGCTCCATGTACATTCTCATTCCAATGGCATATCCTCGTTTTCTAACCGTTGAAGATAGCTTTATGCAGCTTTAAATGGATTCAATTCCAACGAGTCATCTTTATTCGTAGCTTTTGGTGATATTATTCAATTTATAATTCATTCTATAGATTTCCTGTCCTGTTTCACGTATTGCCAGAGCCACCATTTGCCTGCTTGAAGCTTTTTTATTCTCTGTAAACTTAGTTGCGAGTTGCATTAAATTGCAGATGGGGCCTCGGACAGAAAACAGTGGCACAAGAAGGATCGATGAGGAGCCTGCATTACCCTCAGGTGTAGCACCTTCAAACCCAGATGTGAACTCAGCATCTCAAGGACTCAAACATTCGAATGGAACAGCTTCTCCTCCTTCATTGCCTACAGACATGCCCGCAAATCTGCTAAATCCTGTAAATAATCTTGCAGAAAATAATATGTTGTCAGATGACTGTAGTCAGGTGAAGGACTCAAATTGTGTAAGCTTGGAAGAGTCTCGTGCTGAACAAGATGCTGATAGAAAAGCCTGGAGACATGAAACAAGTGGACCAGAGAATCCTACAACTGATGATTTAAATGGTGATATTATGGATGAGCAAAATGAGGTGGATGACAAGGAACGGGGTTCAGTTATTTTAGAGGTAAAGAAATCTTATCTGGAGGAAAAATTACTTGGTCAATTACCTGAAGACGCGTCAAAAAAGCAAGCCAAATTAAGGAGCACTACTCTTGCACTCAACAGAACAGTGATTGGAGTGCAGGGTACCCGTAGAGATAAACTGAAGCATCTGAAGTCTGTTCAATTACAGTTTCACTCAGCTGAAGGCGATGATCCCTTCATCAATAGAGAATTGACAGAGAATCCAAAGAAGATTAATGTTTATGAAAATGTTAATAAAGGGATCAAGGGTTATGAACATAGTGAGAGGGAAAAATCAAGAAAAGGTTTCTCTGACAAGGAAGGTGAATCAAATTCTAAAGTTGAAATACATGAGAAAGAGTTAAGTGGAGCTGCTGCCGAGGATGATCTTTCTGAGCAAGGAGACTCCGCGAAAAAGTTACAGCTAATGGAAAGGGAAAAGAAAATTGATCTTCTTGAAAAAATAAATAAAGTTCGCATGAGCTATACACCAAGTAAAAGGGAAGAACAAACAGAAAGCAACTTTTCTGGAAGCAAAGTTGAACTGCATTT
The DNA here is from genome assembly GCA_032356905.1 of Salix exigua. Classification (NCBI taxonomy): domain Eukaryota; kingdom Viridiplantae; phylum Streptophyta; class Magnoliopsida; order Malpighiales; family Salicaceae; genus Salix; species Salix exigua. Next base: position 9,837,363 of record CM063595.1, on the reverse strand, counting down.
GAAAGTCAAAATGCTTGAGGAAGAGCTGATGGAAGCTGCGGCTGTTGAGGTTGGCCTTTACTCAGTTGTTGCCGAGCATGGAAGTTCTATAAACAAGGTCTTAGCTCCAGCAAGGCGCCTTTCAAGGTTCTATCTTCATGCTTGCAAGGCAATGCCCTGGATCAAGAGGGCAAATGCAGCAAGAGCTATAATCTCAGGATTAATTTTGGTTTCTAAGGCATGTGGAAATGATGTTCCAAGGTAACGTCTCATTGCACATGTCAAACTATAACTCCTTCTATTGTCTGAAAAATTGTCTGCTCCTTAAGGGATCATTGAACTGAATATATATCCTACAAGAATAGACTTTTCTGCACCTAATATACACATAACGGTAACTTTCACCACCTACAATTGAATACTTAACAAATTAGCTGGAAGTAACGGACAACTTCTTGTCCGTTGATAGCCCCCCTCAAATTGATGCATGATGGTCAATCAACATCAATTTGCGATGTAGGAAACAATGTCGTTGACGTGCGAGAGTTTTGGTGAAGATATCAGCAATTTGCAAGTTGGTGGATATATGAGGAAGAGTAATAACACGAGTGTCGTAGGCTTCACGAATAGAGTGACAGTTCACCTCAATATGTTTCGTTCGCTCATGAAAGACAGGATTAGCCGTAATCTGAATAGCACTCGTATTATCGGCATGGAGAGGAGTAGGGTCAGTAGCAGAAAAATTAAGCTCATCAAGCAACCCTCGAAGCCAAATGATTTCAGAGCAAGCAAGAGACATTGCCCGATACTCAGATTCTGTAGAGGACTTGGATACTCGATCTTGTTTCTTACTCTTCCAAGAGATCAATGCATCTCCTAAGAACATACACCAACCAGTGACGGATCGACGAGTATCTGCACAACCTGCCCAATCCGCATCGATGTAAGCTGTAAGGCGAGGAGAGTTGTTTGTAGGAAAAAATAACCCACGACACACCGTGCCGTGAACATAGCGTAAGATCCGATGAACAGCAGCCAAATGAAGATGGCGAGGAGCCTGAAGAAACTGACTGACTTGTTGGACGGCAAATGAGATGTCAAATTCTAGTAATGGTGAGATAAACAAGGCTGCCTACCAATTTTCGATATAAATTGGGATCAACAATTAAGTCACCCTTTTCTTGAGTATCAACCGAAGTAGCATCCTGTAGACTAGCTGTAGCCACCACATCACTAGCATACTTATGCTGATTTAGAGAAATGCCCGAGGAGCTACGATGCACTTCAAGACCAAGAAAATAAGTGAGGGACCCAAGATCTTTCATATGAAATGCTTCTGAAAAATGAGTTTTGAGTTGATCAAGTAGAGCTGAATCAGAACCCGTAATCACAATGTCGTCAACATACACCAAAAGAACAACAATACCCATGACTGATTTCCGAAGGAACAAGGAAGTATCATGCTTGCTCTGTTGGAATGAGAACTGTAGTAAAGTGGTGCGGAATTTATCAAACCAGGCCCTCGGAGCCTGTTTGAGACCGTAAAGAGAGCGACGAAGCTTACACATATGTGAAGTCGGAGAAGAAAATAATCCCGGAGGCGGTTTCATATAAATGCATTCTTTAAGATCCCCATGAAGGAATGCATTTTTGACATCCATCTGATGTAGCGGCCAATGACTAGAAGCAGCAAGAGCCAGAATCATACGCACAGTAGTCATTTTAGCCACTGGAGCAAACGTTTCTTCATAATTGACCCCATATTCCTGATGATTCCCAAGCGCAACAAGCCTGGCCTTGTAACGGTCTAAACTGCCATCAGATCGGACTTTGACTGAGTAAACCCACTTGCAACCCAGGGGAATAATAGATGATGGACATGGCTCAATGTCCTAAGTGTGATTAGCCTCTAGAGCAGCTATTTCTTCCTGCATAGCCTGTCTCCAACAATCATGCTTGGCAGCGTGTGAGTAGCATGTAGGTATATCAAAATTAGACGGTGCAACAGTAAGAGCTGAAATTGAGTTACCAGTAGTGGGAAACCCATACCTATCCGGGGGTACGGACACTCGAGATGAGTGACGTACTCGGGGTTCTGGTGGTTCATCATTTGTCTGAATTTGGAGTATGTGGGGATCAGATATCAAGTTAGCCGCTGGAGGAGATTGTGGGCGGGAGCGTCTTGTATACACAATACCTGGTTTAAAGCGAGAGGTGACTGGATGAAGATCATATACTTGTGACTCAAATGAAGGGAGGACCACAATAGAAGGAGAGTTTAGGTGAGAGGACACAGAGGATATGGGAAAGAATACTTGATTCTCAAAGAAAATAACATTCCTAGAAATACGTGTACGTCGTAAAGTAGGATCGTAACAGACAAAGCCTTTTTGACATAAATTATATCCCAAGAATGCACATCGTACAGATTGAGCAGATAATTTATGTCGCTCATGAGGTGGTAAGTGAGCATAACAGACACAACCTAAAATACGAAGATTATCATAACTAGGTTGTTTGGCGAACAAGCAAAAAAATGGAGACTCCATTTGTAAGGCTTGAGAGGGTAAATGATTAATCAAGTAGGTAGCAGTTTTTAGAGCTTCAACCCAAAACATGGAAGGAACAGAGGATGCTAACAAGAGAGTATGTACCACATCAAGAAGGTGACGATTTTTGCGTTCAGCTACTCCATTCTGTTGAGGAGTAGCAGGACATGAACGGTGATGAATAATACCATGAGATGCCAAGAAAGCTTGAAACTCAGTAGACAAGTATTCACCCCCAGAATCTGTGCGTAGTGTTTTAATAGTAGTAGAAAAATGATTAGCGACATACGCTAAAAACTCAGTGAAGATACGATAGACTTCAGATTTAGAGCGAAGACAATAGACCCAAGTAAATCTGCTATAATCATCAATGAATGTCACATAGTATTTCAATTTTTCATGAGAATCGACCGGGGAAGGTCCCCAAACATCACTATGAATAAGATCAAAGCAGTGGGAAGCGCGACTAGCATGCAAAGGAAATGGAAGAATTTTGCTTTTACCAATTTTGCAAGGATCACACTTAAGAGATAAAGAAGGATATGCTTTATCACCAATAAAACCATAGTTCAATACATGAGATAAAATCTGATTATTGGGATGACCTAAACGACGATGCCACATCATACTAAGAACAGGAATTTTATTACAAGCAAAAGACTTAATGGGAGAAAATGTGGGAACAGGTAAAAATAGTGGAAATAAGCGTCCCACTTTAGGTCCCCTCGCGATCAGCTTTCCCGATACCTGGTCCTGCACAACACAACCAGCACCAGAAAAATGAACATTACAATTATCATCAACTAATTGTCCAACCAAGATAAGATTCGAGGAAAGTTTAGGAGCAAGAAACACATTAGTGAATGTAGAAGAGGCATCACCAACAGCAGTAATGGGCAAGAAACTACCATTAGCCGTCTGAATAGCCGATTGGCCATCATAGGGTCGAACCCAACTCAAGACAGTAGGAGTATTTGTCATATGATTTTCGGCCCCCGAGTCTATGTGCCAGAGTTTAGTAGAATTTTTACCTTGCAACCTCATGGCAGATAATGCAGAAATTAGCATTTGTTGCACCATTTCTGGTGTACAATAATTTCCTGCTGGAGGTGGAAGAGTGGAGATACCACCTGAAGAAGAGGCATGTGTAACATAATGCTCTGTTGGAGGCACATTAAGAGAGGCGTGAAATGCTCTAGCCTGACGATTCTGAGGACGGATACGACATTCTTTAATAATATGACCCTTTTTCTTACAATAAGAGCAAAATTTCTTAGGACAATTGACAACAACATGTCCATATCCCTTGCAACAGAAACATTGCAAGTTTTTAGAAGGCATAGAGGATCCTCGCCCGTGAGCAACATACGCCATTGTTGTTGGTCCAGAACTACCATGAGAGTGCTCCAAAATAGCTTAAGTACTAAGTCGTTGTTCTTCGCGAAGCAACTCACCGAAACAGATGTCAAGAGAAGGAACAGGAGATCGATTCAATAAAGAAGACCGAACTTATTCAAATTATGGTCGCAATTTCATAAGAAACTGATCTCATCGGCTATTGTCATGAAGACTCTGAATAGTTGGAAGAGTGGCAATAGGGACATTCGTTGTAACCAAATCAGAATATCCATGCCAAAGGGTAAAAAATGCAGAGTAGTAGTCCTGAATAGAAAGATTTCCATGTTGAAACATGGCAATAGCATGTTCTAACTGAAATCGACGAGCACCATCAACTTGATGATACACTTGCTTCAAGTGCTTCCACATAGAATGAGCAGTACGATGTGCTCGCAAATTTGGAACAATGTGTGGTTCAACCGAACTAAGAAGCCAAGACATAATTCGGGCATCAAGCACAGCCCAAGAGGGAGAATCCCTAGGTTCTTTTGTTGTATCATCTTTTGGGGCAGCATCAGTCCCATCAATATGGCCCCAAAGATCTTTTCCTAGGAGAAAAAGTTCAAATTGAAACGCCCAGGTAGAGTAATTTGTCCCCGAAAATTTGACACATATAGGTGCTGAATCCATCTCAAGTAAATATATAACCCAAGACAAATAAACACACAAAGATCTTGACAGACCGAGAGCAAGAAATAAAACCGAAAGCAATAAAATTAATTATTTTTTAATTATTTTTTTTAAATAATAATAATAAATAAATAAATATCTAAGATAAGAACCTGGAAATTTAATTTATTTTTTTTAAATTTTTTTAATTAATTAATTAATATTATTTTTTAAAAAATAATAATAATAATAATAAATAAATATCTAATATAAATATCTAAGAGGTGGCCCGAATAGTGAAACTAAGACCAAGAAATATATCTGAAGAGTGAAGAGAACAGAAAGCAACGTGAAAAAGGATGAAGAAACCCACACAATTTTTCTTCAAATTGACAGACCCAGATGCAGAGATGAAAACATTTCTTCAAATTGAAACCGAGATCAAGAAGAACCTGGAGATTTTGACAGAAACCGAGAGTTGAAACTGTGACCTCTCAAATGATGTAGCTGGATTGGCCAATATCACTACAAGGTCGATTTCAGGATTACGAGCAGCAACAGCAAGAACAAGAGGGTTGAAACAGAAGATGCCGAAGAACCCAGAAAATCAAAAAAATTCTGATCTGTTTTCACAAACTCAGAAGATGCCGAAGATGCTGCTCAAAAAAAAAACAGACATTCACCGAGAGACCCAAAAAAATTTCTTGGATTTTAGCTCTGATACCATGTCAAACTATAACTCCTTCTATTGTCTGAAAAATTGTCTGCTCCTTAAGGGATCATTGAACTCAATATATATCCTACAAGAATAGACTTTTCTGCACCTAATATACACATAACGGTAACTTTCACCACCTAGAATTGAATACTTAACAAATTAGCTGGAAGTAACGGACAACTTCTTGTCCGCACAAACCTAGCCAGTTAATAATGTTTACTGATTTTTGTTAACAGGAACCATTATGGATGGAAATATCAGTTATGATTTACAAAATAGATAGTAGAGGCACCAATAACTACTGACACTAAAACCAGCTATGCTGTCTATGTTCCTTTGAGTGGTGGAAATTGTTCATGCAAGGGTATGTTGTGAAATAATTTGATTTGACCATTGATTGGATGCCATTTAGTAAGCTTTCATCTTTCCGCTTGATAAATAATTCCGTCACTCTCCTAAACTTTCCCTGGATTTATCAAAAGCTTTATGTTTATTTGGATGTTATGCTGAACATTCCACCTCCTATATCCAGGTTAACTTTCTGGTTGTCAAATTCAATTGTGCTAAGAGCAATTGTAACCCGGGCTGCTGAGAAGTTGCAGCTGGCTGCAGTACCATCCATCAATAACAATGGCGGTCCAAAGGGCAGGCATGAATCCTCTCCTAGTGAAGTAGAGAAAACTGGTAGAACCGAAAGTTCTGACAAGTGGGCAGAGCCCCAGCCATTTATTGCAGCATTAAAGAAGGTCGAAGCTTGGATCTTCTCCCGAATTGTTGAGTCAGTTTGGTGGCAGGTCCCTTCTTCTTCATTACTGAGCAATTAAGGTTCTCAATCATGAAGATTGTAGTACAAACGAATGTCCTCACATTGGTTTCTGTTCTATGCATTTCAGACTCTGACACCACATATGCAGTCCACAGCTGTGAAGAGCTCCAACTCGAGGAAGACCAGTTCTAGGAGGTATGGATTGGGTGATCAAGAACAGGAAAATTTCGCTATTGATTTATGGAAGAAGGCTTTCAGGGATGCATGTGAAAGGCTTTGTCCAGTTCGAGCTGGGGGGCATGAATGTGGTTGCTTGCCTGTGCTGTCTAGATTGGTATGTTATTCTCAGACAGCGATCTCGTTAATATATATTAGAGTGAAATATCTTACATAATTCATTGCTTTTTTTCCCAGTGGAATTAAAGTTTGTCTTCGTGCAATTCAAGGGATATAATCCATGTACAAGTTGTTCTCACGAGCATAAATCCATCGTACTGTTTGCATGATGCCTCCATGCTTTTCATCTTGAAAATCCGTGGACCAATTTCTATTATATGCAATCTATTTTGGCATAGTATTCTCGGAAGCTTTCTGGTAGAGCGGCAGAAATGTGACAGTTCGCGGTTCTGTTTCTAGGTAATGGAACAGCTGGTGGGTAGACTAGATGTGGCCATGTTCAATGCTATACTTCGGGAATCAGCTGAAGAGATGCCGACAGATCCTGTTTCTGACCCCATCAGTGACCCTAAGGTTCTTCCAATCCCAGCTGGAAACTCAAGCTTTGGAGCTGGTGCACAATTGAAATATGCCGTGAGTAGCAGACACAATTGTTGGGTCAGGTTGCATGCATTCATTGAAATTGGTTTTTGCGATATTATTACATGGTCAGTGTTTGCAACGCTATATACCTTATTTTCCTACAAAAAGCTTGCTTCACATAGTTCACCACTGGAAATTAGTCGAACGAAATTAACTCTGGACATTTGATCTTATCACTCACCCCTTGGACTGTTCATTTGGATAACACTGTGCTTGCGTGCTCCTCCTTCATGGAGAATCAGTCAAATGGTCATTAAGGTGATGTTCAAAAAACATGTTTCCGAAAAGTCTTCTGCACAGATTAGTAGTCAATGGAAGCAGTAAGAAATCTTCTAAATACATCCTAAATGAATATATGCTCCTTTCCAATTCAAGATCACTTCTTCAAGCATTCATTGAATATTTGCTGTAAGACTTTTACTGATGTTAATCTATTAACACTGTGGATTACATCAACTGTATTCGTTATAATGGAACCGTTTATTTTTCTCTCGTTGATGAAAGGATCTTACCCTCTGTCTGCATCCCACTAGGTTGGAAATTGGTCCAGATGGCTCACAGATTTATTCGGTGTTGATGATAATGACTCTCCAGAAGAGACGGATGAACTTGATAGCAACAGGCGTGAATGTGAGACATCCTTCAAGGCTTTCCAACTTCTGAATGCGTTGAGTGATCTCATGATGCTTCCATTTGAAATTCTAGGAGACAGGTCAGCTAGAAAAGAGGTAAATCCTAAATGTTTTCAGTGAAAAGAATAATATAAATTATATGGTTTATTAACATGGTATCAAAGTCTTATTAACCTAGCGATCACGAGTTCAAATCTCACCACCCTCATTCTATTTAAAAAAATCAAGCACAAAATAGTGTGGGTTTATGTGCAACTTTCAAACCCAAAAAAACTTTTATTTAAAAAGATGTGTTAAAAAATAATATAAATTATATCTTAGAATCTCACCTAACAGCTTAAATTTTTAGATAAGATTACGATTTGTCCCTGCCATCCTCCCTACCCTCTTGTTGTTAGATTTTTTCTTCTTTAGAAACTACTTTCTCCACATTCGCTGTTTGACTATATTTTTTTCTGAAGGTTTGCCCTACCTTTGGCGCGCCAGTAATCAAGAGGGTTCTTGACAATTTTGTCCCAGACGAATTCAACCCTGACCCTGTCCCAGAGACGCTTCTTGAGGCCATGGATTCTGAGGTTATTCCACCCCGAAAAGCCATTGCTTTTTTGAAAAAGAATATTTACTTTCATTTTTCCTGATTATGCAACACACTCACTTGATAGTTTTCTGGCTTCATCTTGATTTAGGATCTTGCTGATTCTGGGGAGGGGTCCATCACAGGCTTCCCATGCATTGCAGGTCCCACAATCTACTCACCACCCCCTGCAGCATCACTAACAAAAATTACAGGAGAGGTGGGAGGCCAAACTCTGCAGAGGAGCAGGTCAGCAATGCTTAGAAAGTCATACACTAGCGATGATGAGCTTGATGAGTTGGATTCACCCATGCCATCCATCATTGAAAACTCCAAGGCTTCTCCCACTTCGACAGCATGGAATCGGATACAGAAGGGAAAGGCAGCCCGGAAAGTTGTCAGATATCAACTCCTACGGGAGGTATGGAAGGATGGTGAATAGTCTTATTCATTTCTCTCACATGAATATGTATATATATACATATACATGTATGGATTGTGTAGGTTCTTTAATTTTAAAACCCGTGAATTTTGTATTTTGATTTCATTAGAGAATACAATAATCGATGATTATTTTACCTGATTATCTTTTGAATTTTCACTACAAGTGTGAGTTTCAAGCCAGTCAAAAACTATTTTGAGAACTTTTATAGTAATGATAGACATACATATATTTACGTGCAGTAAATATATTGCATTCACCACCAGTCTAACTCAAGAGGATGGAGCAGTAAATATATTGATCCATACATCTCAAAGAATTAAACAAATCAGACCATCAATTTACTGGGACCCTGCAAATTCTAATCAGTGATCGCATGATGTTCAAGAATTCAGATATACTTGATTATGACTAGAACTATTTCAAGGGATACCCCTTTTTTATAAGCCTGGCTAGAATTAAAATAGCTCCAAGGGGAAAAACCACTTGGAAAAAGTATAAGAGTCATAAGGTGCGTGTTAAAAACTACAGTTCACAGGCGTAGTAACTTGCATCTTGTGATCCCATCGAAGTCCTGCAAGTGAGATTCAGATAGAATAACTTCAAGTTCATGAAGGGTTAAGATAATTTCAGGTACCAAAGAGAAATCTTCTGACTAGAAAGCATTACATTCCATATTGTGATTTCTTCATCTTTTCTTGAACCTGCTAAGAATCCCAGAAGACATTCCCATTAGCGTAACAGTTTGTATCTTAACAGAGATGAGGAAATTTTAGATTTACAAAGATGAGGAAAAATCAGCAAATAATAGAAATGCAAAATATTTATCAAATTTTCACACCGAAGTTGTCACTTGTCAGGGTGACAAGCAAAATTAGAGACAAAATGTAGGCATCTATATTGAGTAATCAGATAATCCAGTTTCTACAAGAACAAGTTTTTGAGTCCGAATACGCCTTGCATGCCACATTCAACAATACATCGAGTTAAAAAGATCCCAACAAAGCTCGAAATCAATTAACACATAAGTTGAACCTTTTTCTTAAAAATTTAGTCCCTGGATGTGCAAAATCCTCTGAAAATATATCCTCACAAGCAAACGCATCAACCATCTTAAACCTTTTAAAGAGAATGCTGATGAAGTACTTGCATTCTGGCAGAAATGAAACTAAAAGGGAAGAGATCTTACTGCTTGGATTGTGCACCACCAATCAGACTGGGCAATGCATCATAGTGCCCATAACCGTGATACAGGACACGCACAGGATTCTCATTACCATATTCTTGACCATATTCAGCTATAATTTTAAGGCTACCAGAACTTCTATCTCGCATGTATACAGTGATTGGCATCCTAGAAAAGAAAATAGTGTACGACATCAAACAAGAACATTTTAAACTACATTAATAAACATGGCTAACTAAAAGTAGGAAATTAAAACCAAACATAATCCCGTGCATTTCAACAGATTTTGAAAAGAAGAGGGTCACATTTATTTGATTCTTCAATTTTACATAGTAAATAAAATTATAATTTTGAGTTCACGACAAATATAGTTTGTGACAAGTGGCAGTAGAGGTGCCTTGCAGAAACAGTTATCAAGGACACTTCAGTTCAGTGGCAACAAGTCTAAGTCTTGACAATCCAAAACAAAAGTAAATTACCTACTTGAACATGAATAGAGCATATATTCACAATTATATGTCTTTAGAAAAGTGTAGAACAACGAAAAAAAAAGGCTTTTAATGTCGCTTAGAGTGGGAGAGGAGCAGCTTACTTCAGGACATGTGAGGACATGAGCAGCTCGGGCTCTCCTCCCCAGACATGGGGCTGTCTCATCTGGAAAACATAAGTATCAAAATCATCTTCAATAAACCTGCCAATGCACAAACTTTCAACTGGTTGCTAGAGAATGAGTAGGTAGGTAGATAGTCATCAGTATTGTTGAATGACAAGAAAAAGAAAAGGCCACTGCCAATTATTGAGATCGATTCATTGATAAATAAATAAATAAACCAAAAGAAAATATCCATTCTGAATGCATAACTGTTAGTTGTGCATAAAGTTGGCTATCCCTTGTCAAATAATCGGACCTGCTAGCTGATGTTTCTGCAGAACCATACAGTGAAATGATACAGGATTTGATAAAAAAATCCAAGGATCCTCAAGTATATTTACCATTCAGTGTCCCTCCGCCTCTTAATAAATTCATCTGCAACCTGTAGAAATGATCCATATGATTTCAGTAAGAGGGCCAAAACACTATATCAGAAATGAAAAACTAAGAAATTAATAGTGTAAATAATATAGAAAAAAAATCAATAAGAGAGCCGATTTGAAAGCAAATTTTACTCTCATCCAATTTGGGAAAATGGCATGGGAATAGTCTACTCTGTAATGAGGTATGCAGTAAATGGAAATACACGCACAAAATCATACTCTACAGTTGGCATTCTTAAAGCAAAACATTTCTCAGGTAGCGTTTGGCAACGCAGCCCACATATTGTTTGGCAAAATTTTGAGGAAAAAAAATTGATTTAAATCATTTTTTTGTTTTTAGATTTTTTAATGTGATGATATAAAAATAAATTTTAAAAAATATTAAACAGTGCAGCAACCAATGACCCAACGCTAAGAATGAAAAAGAAAAATTAAGGCTTTCAGCTAAGAATGAAAAAGAAAAATTAAGGCTTTCACTTAGTACTTTATTTCTCAGCTCATCTGCTAGTTCTTTCTCAAGGCTTTCACTTGGAGATGGTCTCCCAGCCCTAAGGCAAGAACCATGCACCACTGACCGGAACAAACATCTTCCATCTCCAGGTATGCCTGCACGGATCAAACATATACATCATCAATCTTTCACAGACCAAGATAAACGACGGGCATACTGGTGTATTTATAAACGCATGCTGCTTATTTTTACTTTGGCCACTGCATATCTTCCGAATTTAAGCTTATCACGCACCCATTCATATCATTTCCGCGAATGATGAAATGCTATAAAACATCATTAATCAAATTTAACAGCTAAAGCCAACATGAAAAAAATGTTGTCTCCTAAAGCCCATCAATATTGTAGCAAACAAAAAACAATCGTTAAGACAGCTCAAATTGTAAGCTTTAGCAATCAATGTTCGTCAAGAACCATCCTTTTTGGCTTCATTGGCTTGGATAGAACAGTGAGAACAAAAATTAAAGAAAGAATTCAAGCTAAAGCCATTATATGAGGCTGGCACCATTTAAAATCCAAAAAGACAGCCCGCATTTTCCATCCATATGAAGAGTTCCCAGCATATAATGAAAAAAGCTACTCGCTTTCAACCTCGCGAAAAATAAGGGTTCTACAGAACTCAAGCAAAGTATAAGAAATTTTAAAGACAAAGTGTACCTGAGCCATAATCCATATCAATTCAAAACCAGATCAGAGAGTCTTTATTTTTTTCAAAAAAAAAAGCAATTCCCAAATCAATAAAAGCATGGAAAGCACCAAATTCAGCAAGAGAATAGCATAAACCCCAAGTCAAGAATGGAATTCAAACCAAACTTGAGAGCAAAGAAAAAAAAAAAGCATTCGCTTAATTCCTCGAAGCACGGTTTCCCTTTAATCTTATCTTCGAAGAAACCCATGATTAGTAGAAAATTGAGAGATGCAAGAGTTACCGAGTGCAGTTTCCGGTGTGGGCATTTTGCGAGTAGGAAAGAAACGCATCCAAACAGAAGAGAACCAGACCTCCTGTTTTATTTACTAAATAGGCAGAAGATTTTAGAAACATTTTTTACATGCCACTGGTTTGGTTTGGTTTCGTGTTGTGGGTTCGATTCGATTAGATAAAAATGGAATGTATAAAATTATTGATCGCCTGAGAAGGAGAGTGAAGTTGAAAATGAGTGATGAGAGAAGGACTGTGGTCCCTTTTTCTTAAAGTGTTGTGGTGTGGGGGCGCGATAGAAAGAAAGAATCAATCACAGAATCGAATTCCATGCCCTCCCTTTTCCTTTCTTTTGAAGCACCATCGCAGTCGTCTTGCTCAAGCTGTTCATGCTTCCAGTGCAACTGTATTTTCGGTTTCTCTCTTTCACAAGAATCTTTATCGGTGTGGGTGGACGCTGATATTCACTTGCATTATAATTTTGTTGTATTTGTTTAAAAAATACAAATTACAGAATTTTATTATTAATTATTTAAATAACATGATTTTTTTATACAATTAAAAACTTTAACCCCGGAAAATATATTTTATAGATGAGGTGAACGAGTAATATTTTGGTTGTTCAAGACTCTTATAAAAAATGTACATCCTGACTCGAACTCAAAATATACTGTGCAGATTATAAACTCTTTGTTATCACGTCACGCTATTTAAAAACTTTAAATAACAAGATGTAAAACCTAATTTTTAAATCA